>PVIH01001842.1:141314-214510 GCA_004025045.1 Sigmodon hispidus
ACACACACACACACACACACACACACACACACACACACACACACACACACACGCATGCACCACAGAATACTGTGGGTAGTCAAAGGACAAATGGCTGGAGTTTGCTTATTCTTCCACTCTGTGGCCTCCAGGGACGGAACTCAGACCATCAGACTTGGCTCTAACTGCCTTTACCTCTTCACCGTCTGACTTGCCTCACCACCCCTGCCCATCTGTTTATAAAACACGTTATACCTTGTGGCCTTGGCGGTTGTGTGGCACTTTGTCCTGGGGATTTACAGTTCTGAGCCTCTCTGTATTCCTGAAGAGGAAGAGCGAGCGGGTACACGTTCCCTCCGTCTGTCTGTCTCTGTTCTCCGTTGACTCCCCCTCCTGCCCTGTCCACTCATGGTATTCCCTTCCCCGTTTCTCCCTCATTACAGAACACTGGGGTCTAAGAAATAAGAGGCAATAAACATATTTACATTTTGCCATCCTCAATTAGTAAATAGAAAATAACTTAAATCTGTTGTTGCAATTAGTATTTTTTGGGGAGGGCAATTAGAGATTTTGAAATCCATTTGAAATAAAAAGGTGAACTAATTATGTTCACATTTTGTTCACTAATTGTGTTCACAAACTAAAAAAAAATGGTTGTCTCTGTAGTGGGATTATGGTATGTTGTAAATATTTGTCCTGCCTATGGATTTAATAAAAGCTGACTGGCCAAAGGCAAACAGGAAGTGTGGGTGGGGCTACCAGGCTAAGAAAACTCAGGAACATCTCAGAGCAGACACAGATGCCAGAGTGGCTGGATCTTCCAGGACATGCAGAGGAAAGAAGTTGAAATGCTGCTCTGAGAAAAGGTACTGAGCCACCTGGATGAACAAGATGTGTTGAGTTCAGATGAAGGAGTTGGCAAGTTATATGCCTGGGCCCTAGGCCAATCAGTGGGGCTGAGTGTGGGACCAAACCTCTGGGCTAGAGCAGCGTGTCCAGCCTGTAAACTAATACAACATGTCTCCTATAGCACCAAAAGACAGAAATACAGACAACTGATTTTCCAAGTGCTCAGTAAATGTCATACAATTACATTTCATCAGTGTGGGCTTGGGGTTAAAATGTTCAATAAAACCACACTTCCTCTCCTCCATATCTTTAGCCTTTTGAAGCACAGGAGACTTCACAGCCATCAATGGCTGGCTCTGAGTCATTTCTCAGATGGCCCAGTAGGAATGGCTGATGGCTACAAGCAGGTGCTACTGACAAGTCAGGCTTCTCATTTTTACAGATGCCTCCTCGCACTTTATCTCTGCCATCTCCCTTCTTGATAGCCTCTGAAGCTGTTCTATAAAAAGTCATTTGGCTATCTTCACACAGTTTCCCTGCTACAATAGGTAAATGTCAAAAGCAATCAGGAGCACTATCAGCTTTCCATTGTATTCCCTAAGCCCTGAGGCAGATAATAACTTCTTGCAATATTTTCTTAATGTAAATGGAAACAGATACTAACCCAGGCAAATGATCCCTCCTGAGCCAGCTGTCCTTTTCAATATGTTATCCCCCAAGACTACATGAATATTTATTGGCTTTTTAATTCTTTTTCCCACTGAAGCCAAAGTTCCACTAACAGGGTACAGCATGCTTTAACTTGAAATGATGTAATTTTGCATGACTGGAAAAAAACCTAAATATGAAAAAGCCCTAAGCAAAGTGCTTGGGAGACAAGAGACTGGGATCATATATTAACTTTGAAAACCACTTGTAGTGTGACCTCCAAGTGGTTAAATAAATTATGTTGCCAAGTGACAACATCACATGTGATCCTTCTCCTCACCATCCTCCTCTTTCTCAGCACTGTGCCCTTTAACCCACTTTTGGCTTCTGCTTATAGACATTTTCTCTCATCACTTATATTTTCAGTCTTGCAGCTGCATGCATTTTCACTTTTAACTCAACAACACTTTACATATTACTCTGTTTCCACAATAATTTTATGAGACTGTTATTTGCAAAATGACTTTTATTTCTCTAAAGTGAGAAATAAAAAAGGGACTGAGGAATCCCCAAATGCATACAGCACAATGACAATTATCCTCCAGAGGGAAAAGACCAACAGCAAAATTACACTTCACCCAAGATCTATAGATGGCAAAAACCATGAAAACATCTTCAGTGTTGTTGGTCTTTAGGAAAAAAGAATAATTTAAAATTTAAGTGAGACACTGCTGTGTCTGCATTGGCTAATGTGTCTACATGGAATAAACACACAGTAGAAAAGGCTGAAAATATATTTCAAAGAGGGAAAACATCTAGAATCCCATCCAAATCACTTTGAAATAGGCATCCCATTATCCATTGGTCCCACCCCTAAATGAAAACATCTTCCACAAGTTTTTTTTTTTTTTTAAATACAAATCCAATTTTCACACAGACTTGCAAAAAGATGCTCTACAATAACTTCCTTTGTGATTATTCCAAACAGGAAATAAGCCAAATGTCCCTCAACTAAGAACTGATAAACTATGACACATCCATACAGTGGAAAACTATTGAGTCATTTAAAAACACCATAGAACAGAAAAACAACCAATTGTTCAGAGTTTGGCAGGTGTGTGGAGCTGACTTTATTTTACGGCAACTGCTGTAAAACTAAACCTACTCATTAGAACTTGGACTTCGATTACAGAGTTTTACTCTATTGAAATCAAACCTTAACAAATAGGGAGAATAGGCTCTGGGCAGGTAGAGAGAGAGAGAGAGAGAGAGAGAGAGAGAGAGAGAGAGAGAGAGAGAGAGAGAGAGAGAAACAGCTGGTGTTGAAGAAGCAAGAGAACCAAGCTGGGCGACAGAGAGCAGAGGGTTCTGGGAGTCACCAGGGGGGAGATACTGTATGCAGGACTCTCCCAGGTAGCAGCTGGAGGGATGGAAGAAATCATGGCCACATGTGCTGACAGATGTATGTCAGGCCACAGTGGATACAAACACTAGAGAGTCCTGGGATGGGTGGGGAGATGTGAAAGGCCTCATTCCTGGCACTAATCCAAGAGCTTGATGTGAGCTGATCATGGAGTATGACCCTCACATGAACCTGTCAGGAGTGTTAAGTGGGGAGTGGATACGGGAGGTGGAGAAGTGAGGACCATACTTGATGCTGCAGAGGGGCCAAGCCACTACTGTACCACTGGCAGCCATTCAAGCTTACAATGTCAAAGACAATTGAAGCTCTCTCTTCTGACACGCTAGCCATTTATGGCTAGTGGGTGTAGGTTAGTTCTGCATGCGGAAGGAACATTTTCTGGATGGGAGATGATTCTGTTGCCAGCTGATAGTTTCACACTCTATATGAGCAGTGTCCTGGGGAGAACACAAGATAATTTCTGCCTTACTCTATGAGGGTCATAATGTAGCTATGTACAGATTTAACTGAGACACTAAGGTCAGAACATACACACTGACTGGAGTTGAGTGGGAGCATAACTCTTAGTAGAGAGTTTTAATTGTTTTTCAATTTTGCCCAGAGCCTGTGGGATTGTGGATATTTTTCATCTAGCAGCTCTAACAAACATTCCAATAATTGTTTCCCAGTTAGGACATTTTTGCTTACATTATTTGAACTACTTGGTGACAGAACTACAAGAGCAAGGCCTTCAGAATGTGTGTTTATTCTTGTTTCTCAGAGATCCTGCTCTGATGATGAACCCACAAATTTAGAGCCTCGTGAAGAAGGTCTGAGCTATCTCCCTCTTGAAAACAGATGGCTTACTCAGGAACCCACATCTGGGCATATGTGTGTAGCAAACCCCTGCCTGACTGAGAAATACCATCTGGAGGAGTCATATTCAAAAATGAGATTGCCACATGGACTATTTCTAGTGACTTTCCTCTGGCACCGTGGAACCTTTAAGAGTGACCAGCCACCTTTCTCATCACTCGGGGAAGGCTGGCAGATTAATCACTGGAAAAGATTCCAACCAAATATGGATATTAAATCTGTTGGGAACAAACGCAACATAAATTGCAAAATGATTGACCATCAAATAATAACACACGGGAGCTTTTTACTAGCATTTGTCATGGTAGGAGTTTGGTCAGAGGCACATTCTGAGTCCTTGGTGGGATCTGGGCTTTCAGGAGAAATGGTGTTTACATCCATCTAAATGAGACCCTTCGTTACAGCCCAATGATAGTGCCATGGAACAGTTCTGCACTAAAATAACAATGTCTTCTTGAATCCACACAAAGAACCAGCTTCATTGGTATGCTTTTCAGATATATTTTATGTAGTGTATCATTGGGGAAAAAGAAGAAAAATACAATTATGCAGAAGATAATGCAACACAAGTCCCTAAATGGAATATGGGGGGATGTATGTTCAGTAGAAATGATGTGTAGGCTTTGAATTGCGTGTGAGGGTAACAGGCATTTTCCGCTGGAGAGTGATCCTGTATGTGAAGTATGCGGGTGCCTCTCAGCTGTGTCTCCTTGAACTATCTTGTGAACAGCAAGGAGCTGGATGATTTAAGCCCAGAGGAAGCAGCAACCATCGCCCATTTCCATGTTTTTAAGACAGCAGAACAGCTGAAGGTAAGAAGACATCTGCCTTCCACTGCTCCTGTAATGCCTTTGAACACAGTATACACGCTCCTGGAAATGATTCCCTAGTGGGAGAATCTTATGATTGATAAGCTCCTTTCAAACAATAAGAAAAACTATCTCAGAATTTTAAAAAGTGCTCCAAGAACACTCACAGTATTTCTCCAGGCTGTATGGCGCCTCTTCTTGAGAATAAATAAGAAGGATGACATTTCTTCAGCAGACCCACTTTCTTAAAAATGGATTTTTACATTTGTTAGTGCTACCAGAATAGAATGTGTGGCTGAGTGTTTCTGTTTTAGTTAATAAATGCTTTCATGTTCCCGTATCAGAGCACCCCATTGATGGGAAATGTGTTCAGTCACTCTTAACTCAGTTGCATAATGAGAAGACCCAGGCAGCCAGGTTTTCAATTTTGGAAAAAACTTAGTCATATTCAGGATTGAAAATATGGTTGAATCTCTGGACTCCTTTTATCTTGCTCTTATCTGGGATGCTATTTCTAAATAGTATTGAAATTCAGATTTTACATGTAGGACTGAAATGGTTCTCTGATGAGAATGGTAAAAATAAGAAAGTGATTTGAAGTAGTAGTTTTATTTTCTCCTAGAAGATTTGGCTTGTCGCCAAGATCCTCCCAGCTAGGACAATGCGATCGATGATTGCCAAGGCGGTACTCAGTGACAACCTGACTGAGGTGAGTCTCCAAGCATACACAGGCCACCTTGTTCTTCATGAGGACTAGAACTTTGCAACTCAGATGCTTAGGACCACACAGACTGCCTAACTCACAGAGAGAGTTCTCCTATCCCCAGCTTCTTCAGGTGTCCTGTCACACTGAACTGGCCTCCCAGGCAGAGAACACCTGATGTGGAGTTCCTACTCTGAGAACGTGTTCCCACTGTATGGTATTTGTAGTGCTATTTCTCTTGCTGGGTAGCGATCAGGTTGCAGAGTTCCCTCTGTAATGATCCTCTGCCACCTCGGCTATTAGCAGACCTGTCCTGATGCTGTAGCCAGGTTTCAGGGCCAGATGGGTTGGAGCAGGACACACTCACTTTTACCTCTGGCGAGGGCAGCTCTTGATCACTCTATGAGAATTCCATCTCATTCAATAGACATCACTTACGGGGGAATGCTTGAAAATTATATTGCTAGGGACTGTGAAAGGTGCGGAGAGATGCACATGTTCTTGCTGTCGGGGGAGGGGAGAAACAAAACATACGGCTTGTTCAAATTAGCAGCATCACAGAAACAGGAAAGCCATGATGAATGATGCGATGATGGAGGGAAGTCACAGAGCGGTTAACACTATGGGGCTTCGACAGGAGCCTCTTCTTAAGAACGAAGAAAACACTTGAAGTAAGCTGATCTTCGCTATATGAGCGGTTCAGGCAATGTCCCTACCTCACAGGACTGCTGTGGATGTGGACGTGGAAGCAAGGTAAGACTATTACACAGTAGCTTGGAGAGGCCACATTTAATTACTAGATAGTAGAGGCATTCTAGCTGGTAGCTGGCAAACTGTAGGTTCTGGAACAGGAAAGGAACCAAATCAGCTTTGCTGGAATAGAACCAGTAAGGGACTGTTGGCAAATGCCATCTTTGAGAGTAGCCCAGAGTCTGATTTAGAGGCACAATAGAACTGTATTCCATACAGACTTTTTTCAGGTGTTATGATCAAGCATTTCTCATGGAAAAGTGTAGAAAGGATCACCTTTCTTGATACTCTTTGCACTTAGTAACCCTACCCTATTCACACCCTAGGCCCCACATGAAGCCGGAGAATGCATTCATCAAGGAAAAGTGTGTATGGTTAAAACTAGAGTCACCAAAAAAGAAGGAGCCTCAGCTGAGGAACTGCCCTCATCATATCAGCCTGTTTGCATGTTTTTGGGGCAGTGGTTAATATTGATGTGGAAAGGGCCCAGCCACTGTGCGTGATGTCCCTCCAGAGCTCGTGGGCCTGAGGTAGGAAGGCAAGCTGAGGAAGCCAGAGAAAGGGCGCTGATAAGCAGCATTTCCTCAGTCTCTGCTTTAGTCCCTGCCTTGGTTTCCACTTAAGGTGGCCTGTAACTTATAAACTGACATAATCTTATCCTCCTCAGATGCTTTCAGTCTGAACATTTTTGTTTGTTTAAATTACAGCAATAGAAATCAGTCTAGAATAGAAACTGTACCAGGAACATGGGATGTTGCTATGATTTACTTGAAAGATGAATGGTCTGGGAGGATTGTGGAAGTATTTTAGACTTTGGGGCCGTTGGGTGCTCAAAGCTTATAGGCTGTGCTGTGGGATCTTGGGAGATAGGAATGCTGACAAAAATTGCAGATGGTAAAATTTCAGATGGAAATTTGGCAGTCTTTCAAATACTCTATCAGGGCCATTTTGATGAAAATTTAAATTAAGAATCTGTGATTTGTGGTCAGCTGAACTGATGAATCGTGTTTAACAAAATTGACAAGCACCACTAAAGGGAAACTTTTGCTTTATTGGGAGAATTGATGTTGGTTGGCTGGGATGAGGAGTCAGTTGTGACTGAGAGACCATCATTGTTGGAATAAAATCTCCCGAAAGGTGTTTCCTTATGTCAGTACATGTAAGCTATGGTTAGAGGAGGCCAGTGCTGCAACACAAGCCGGAAGATAGGCTTGGTGGGGTGTGGGCATCTTTGACATGAAGCTGGTTTTGAAGGGGGCAAGAAGAGCAGCTGTGGGTTTGGTATGGTTTAAGAGGTCAGGAGAGGTCACTGGTGAGGGTGACGTCTCAGTGAGAATGGAGACTCTGGCATATGGACATACTAGGAACATATGATGGCTAGCGAGGGCAGAAGCAGTGTGAAATGGGGCTGGCCTGAGCTTATGAGAGAAACGGTGATTGGAAGAGCCAGAGACATGGCACTATCTAAACTCAGATTATGATGTCTAAGACATGGAATGGAATGTTGAATTATTTACACTGTTGCTTTGACCTGATTGTAACTGTGCCCGGGTTCTGGTATTTTTCAAATAAGAAAGTGTGTAACTTATTTTGGATTTTACAGGATCTCACAGTTAAAACAAGTTTGGATTTTTTTAAGGAGGTCTTGGGCTTTTAAAGTGTTGAATGTTAATGGGTAGTGGTGGTACACTTTTAATCCCAGCATTCAGGAGGCAGAAGCAGACAAATCTCTGAGTTTGGGGGCAGCCTGGTCTACAGAATGCGTTCCAGGATAGCCAGTGCTATACAGAGAAAACCTGTCTCAAAAAGCCAAAGAGGAGAAAAAGTGTTGAATGCTTTAAAGACTGTAGGTTTTTCAATATTCCAGAGACTTTTTAAAAAATACAGTAGCTTCAGTTTGTGACATTTGGGAGCTAGGTATTTGGGAGGATGCTGGCATTTTTACGGGGGTTTCTGTCCATCCCAGTTTTCTGTTACTAAGTATTCACATTAATGGTGTAATTGATAGATCCTTTCCCCTGAGTGAGCTGCTCTAGGCACAGTCTAAGCCCTGAGCTAAGGCACTCTGTATGAAGAAATCCCAAGCAGATGTGTTTGAGGAGTAGGAAATATTACATGCTGCAAAGCTGGTGCCAAGCTCCTGAAAGAAATCTGCTTCTGCAAATGCATAAGTAAAGAAATGTGTGAGAGTTTCTAATTCCCAGCTGCTGACATGATATAATATTTCCATTAATGACTTTTGGGGAAGAAACATTAGGAGGTCAAAGTTCATAGTGACTTATAGAAGGTCAGGTGGCCAGGATCAGCACCTGGAGGACCTAGTACTTGTAGCTTGTTTGCTTTTGAGACAGGGCTTATCTAGGATTCAGTGTGTTGCCAACACTAAATTAACCTTGAACTCATGGTAATCCCCCTGCCTTGAGCTCCGTGGTGCTGCTATGAATCTGCCTGGCTCTGTAGGCTCTACCTGTATTTTCAAAGCAGGCAATGAACAAATTTACGAGGATTAAAAAGATTGTATTGCAACAAACTAAACCAGTGACTCATGATTGGGTGCTAACTGGTCATTCTTTCGGGAATTTGCTTCCCAGCAGAGCTTGGGCCATGGTATCATTGGAAGGCATGTGACACTACAGGTGACAGGGTGCCATGACAGTGGAGGAGAAGGAAGGAGGGTCTTGGGAAATGATGGCTCTGCCTCCAGTAGTCCTGTTTTTATCTGAGTATATTATAGATGTGCTGAGTATATTACAAATGCGAGCCTGGAGGAATCCATGATCTCGAACCTCTGTCAAAGGGGAGCTGCTTTACCTTTAGTGCCTGTGTCAGACCATTTCTTGGAGGAGACTGAGACAAACAAAGAATTAGAGCCAGTTTTAACACACAACCAAAGACATAAAGTTACAAAAATTAAAATGAAAGCGTAAACCAATGAAAAGTGTTTTCCAGCACTCAAAGTTTCCCAAGATTTTATACACACAGGGACCAAAACAAAGCACCTTATGTTTTGTCATGATGATGGCTTCATGTAATTATGGGATAGAAGAAACCTGTCATAAGGCAGCCAGTCACAGGGCAGCCCAGCACAGGAAAGCTGGATACAGAGGGAACCAGAGGATAAGCTGGAGGGTTCCTCTCCTTTATTTAAATGCCCTTCTTTTAGGGTATGGCCACAGAGACCAGAAACTTGTTTTATTTTGTGCCTCTTCTAAGTTTAAATGATTATCTTATAGTTGTGTGGTCTGTGGGAAAAAGCAGAACTCTCTACACTTGAGATTCCACTTTGATTTTAACCTTTTAAAGGACCAGGGCTTGAAACAAGCAATTCTCAGTCTGTGCATCTCAACCTCTTGGGGCAGGGGTGTCAAAAGACCCTTCCACATGGGCCATGTATCAGATATTTACATTATGATTCATAACGGAAGCAAAAGTACAGCTATGAAATAGCAACAAAATAGTTTTATGGTGGGGGAGGGGTCACCACAACATGAGGAGCTGTGTTACATGGTTACAGCATTAGGAAGGTTGAGAACCATGGCTTTAAATATAACCAAAGATCTGTAGTTGAGCTTTTGAATCTTTTGGATCACTTTTCAATATTACATACAAGCGGACACAATGAAAAGTGCTTTAAGAAGGACATCAGGTTCCTTCCCAGAGGGCAAGGCATCTTGGGGGAAAGTCATTGAAAAGGCTGAGCTCTGGCTTAGGCTGGTGACATACAGATTGGAGACGGCAGTGGAAGGCTGAGGCACTGCTGAGTCAGCTCACTGGCCACCGATACACTGATACAATTGTGAATAAAGACAGAAGTCAGGTGAGCACAGCAGAATACAGAGGGAAGAGTGTGGTGGAATGTTCTCTGTATGCTGAAAATAAAGGAACTGTTTTGGCCTATGCACAGCACCGTAGAAGTGGGTGGAGAATCAGAGGATCAGAGGCAGGTAGAAGGAGGGCAGAGTTAGTAGCCATCCCATCCCGAAGGAGGAACATGTAGAGTTATGGGCTGAGCCACGGGGCGAGCCATGTGGCAGGAAGATTAATAGAAATGGGTTGATTTATGATGAAAGAGCTAGCTAGTAATGTGCTTGAGACATGGGCCAAACAGTATGAAGTAATATAAGCGTCTGATTCATTTCTTTGGGGGACAAAGCCGCCGCGTGGACCAGGTTCCAAACCTCCGCTGTGGGCCAGGTACAAAACCACGGGGCCCAGAAGGGCCCGGGAAAAACCTTCTACAACAGAAGAGAACAGAAACAATTGCTCCCTACATTTAACTGCTTAGATTGATGCCATGGCTGCCCTTCTGAACAAGTTGACCTTCCAACTTGTTATGGATCTATAGCTAAGTTTGTGATTCATTCGACACTCTTTACCACTGATGTCCAAGCTTTCTATATTTTCTTACCCAGCAAATTCTACTATAACTTTCTTGACAAATTGAAGAAATATTAGAGACTAAAGGTTTGTTGCTTCTTAATCACTTATACCAGTGCTCTTCTTTCAAACTCTGGTAAAACAGTGGGTTCAACAAAGAGGTAAGAATAGCCTATAGGAACAACTACAGCTGTGCAATAAAACCTGGATAGCAAGACCCAGGCCATGAACTAGAGATGATCAAGGACCAGCCTGTCAACCCATTGTATGCAGCCACTGGGACATTTTCATAGAATGAAGATCTGGTTCAGAGCTAGAAGGCTACTTTAGACATCTGGCCTGTGTAAACAGACCTCATGAATGGTAAGAACAATAAGTTAGTCAATGGAGAGACATGATTCAGACTTTACAAATATATTGATTTTATCAGCATTAAGGAACTTTTAACAGAGCCCTAATTGCTCTTCTGGACCACTTAGGCTTGATTCCCAGCACTCATAGGGCAGCTCATAAGTACCCAAAACTCCAGGGAGTTATGTAACACCCTCTTCTGGCCTCTGTGCACACAATCCACACACATACACACACACAGTGCATAGACATGCAAGCAAGAAAAACACCTACACACATAAAATAAAAATAAAGGTTAAAAGTAAAAAGAAGGTTTTAATATTATTTTTATTTTCCTATGTTTATTAATAATATGACAATGAATATCTTTGCTGTTTGGTTTTGGTATTAAATGTCTCCTAAAAGCCCATATGCCAAAGTCTTGCTTGTCAGCCTATGATACTATTGGGAGATGTCTTAAGAGTTGGAGAGATGGCTCATCAGTTAAGAGTGCTGGCTGTTCTTCCAGAGACCCTGAGCTTAATTCCCAGTAGCCACATGTGGCTCACAACCATCTATAACTGTAGCTCCATGGGATCTGATGCTTTCTTCTGGTGTGCAGACAGGTATGCAGATAAAACACCCATATACATAAAATATACAAATCTAAAATAAAAAGTTGAGGCCGACTAGAAGAGAGATAGGCCATTGAGGGTGTGTTCTTGAAGGAATTGTTAGAGGGACCCTAACCCTTTACAGTTTTACTACTTCTTCCATCATACACATTTGTCTCAACATTCTGTCACATCCCAGGCTCTGAAAGAATGGATCCGATTGCCATGAGCTAAAACCTCTGAAACTGTGAGCAGAACAAATTTCCTAATTTTTTTTTTAACTTGTGATTTTTTTAAAGATACTTTGTCATAGTAACAGGAAGCTAACACATTGGTATGTATATAGATATTTAAAATTTTTCTTAAGAGTTTGAACTGTGTTTGCTTTTTTAGTAAATTCTGACCTAGAGCTCCTGTCAAAACCTCACATTGTTTTCTCTTGGGCTAGAATTTAAGCTACCTTCCAAATTAATACTTTGATAATGGCTCACAAATTCTCAGGCAACTGTCTAATTCCACTTTAGACCAAGAAGGCGATCCCTCCTACACTACAGATGGAAAGCTTTTAATATCTGTCCAGTTCAAAGCAAAGGTCAGCCTCCTGGGGACCAGTCTTGAAGGGAAGAAATGTGTTCCTGAATTTACTACTTCATACAAAGAACATTCATTCCTTATAATTTGGAAACTAGTATTTTAAAAAATACACGACATTTTGGTACAGAGCACCACTACATTTGACGTAATTGACAAGCCTGGAGACTCCTGTCACAGGTCCCAACTAAGCTTATCTCAATTCTCATCTCAGTTCTCATCCTGGCAATGCTGTCTTGGCTGAAGAAGCTGTGCAAGGGGTTTCTCTGTCCCTAGGGAAGGGAAAAATCACATTTGGCTTCTTCATTTCTCTTTCTTGCTGTGATGACATTCAATGATGACAAAACATTGACAGAGAAATTTTAGAAGGCTTATTTTTGAGTCTCAAACTTGCTATTTTTCATGGCTCTGTAGTTTACTGGCTGGAAAATTCTGGAACAGGAACCTGGAGTTCTGTCCTGAAGTTCCTGCTGATTCCTTCAGAGGTACTGGCCAGGGCATCAGAGCTTTAACTACCCTACTGCAGACGCAGGCTGTACATAGCTGGGTGCCTGACAGGTGTGTACTCAGGGTGACACGCAGGAGAAATACGCTGGCCCTCTAACACACTGCTCAGATTCACCTGCCGTAGGAGAGTGGGTGACTTTATTAATGGCTGCTAAGGAAGCCTGAGCTAGTGCAGTCAAAAGGTGTTCTGAGGAAGAACAGTGGTCCACACTTTAGCAACAATACATCTAAGTTCACTTGAAGCCACTGCTGTTCTGGGCGTTTCCTCAGGAGTTCCTCTAACATTCATTGTAAACACATGACAAAGAGATGAAAAGAACGGTTCCTTCATCATTAAGGAGACTAAAGCCGTTAAGATTACATGGTTTAGTGTCTAATCAAGCAGTATGGTTGTAGCACCTGGGCTACTTGCTTGCCTATGTGCAATGATCTGCCTATCACATGCTACTTGGTCCTTGTCTACCAGTGAAAAAGCTTCAGTAGCCACAGGAAGCAAACAATGCAATGGGTTGGTAATGCTTTCTGGGCTGTGGTAAGACAGGAAAAGAAAATTACCATAAGCCCAGGAAATGTCTGTGACCTCACAGTATTTGATGGCATCATACAATCTCAGACCCTCAGAGTCCAGCAACCTTTGATACATTGAAAATGGATATGGTACAAAGAGTCCAAGGATGACTTTTTACCATTCACAAGGCACTTAGCATTTCTCTTTGAAAATAGGGATCAAAGTTATTATAGAAGTTAAGTAGGAAAGGACATCGACTGCAGGAACCTTGTAGGTGTATGATAAAATTACATACTGGAGCTGCAACATGCTATCAGTGCACTAGCTGCCTTTGCCTCAGAGCATGGGGCAATCTGTGTTTTGAGATCCTTAAATTGAAAAGAAACAAATATATGAAAAGAAGCAACCAGGAGGCTTCATGTACTAATAAACTATTTCTATACTCAAGGGAGATGCAAAATCATACCATTTTGAAAGTGTTTAGAATTATTTTTTGAGGTCATTCTCTAGGCAGAAAAAAGCTCATATTAACTTTAAGCATTGACGCTTGTTGTTTTCCCAGGTCTATTCATGCACGGCCGTTTTTTTTTGCAGCAGAGAAAACACACGTGCATATTTCCTTACACATTTAGAGAGAAAGCTGCCACACTTTAAATACAGTTGAGATCTAAAACACATGCTTAACATTTTCATGATGGCAGTATACTTTTTATTTTTCTTCCAGTCCTCTAGGTATTCTGCCCCAATAAACAATCTGAACGACTTGAGATTGCTGCACAAGCTCCCTGTGAACATTTCCCCAAATGTAAGTTATTGGGAGGCTGTTTATATAATTCATGAAAATCTTTAGTCTTGTGTCCTTTTAATCTTACTGAATCCATCGCACTGACAGAATTCTGCTTTGAGTTTATGCTTAAAGACTGGATTTATTCCTTCAGCTTATCAGGAAGGAAAAAAAATAAGGCTATTTTCAGACATATGTAATTTGGCCTCTGCACAACCAATAGGCTTAGGTTTAACAGTTCTGTAGTTTTCTCTCTTGGATTTGTTAAGGCTCATGCTAAATAGGGCACTTTTACCTACCCACATGTTCCTGGTGGGCCTTTGATAACATTAGCCCAACCATAGGAACTCTTATGAATTCCTGATAACTTGTGTTTTTTAGTATTGCTTCACATGCCTTTCCACCTCACACGACCTGGAAACTACAATTCATAAAAATTTTAGAAATACAGCATGGACAAACTGTTATTATTTGAACACTTCTACATTTAGGTGAAATACATCCATGGCATTTTGGGCCAAAGCAGTTGAATATGAAAAATAATGTATTTTCTTGTCCTTACACCTGTCTTCTGTTTGATGGTTGTGGGCTACATACTGGAACACTGCTGCAGACGGGGAGTTCACCAAAGAGTCAATGATGGCTGGCTGAAGAGGAATACGATCTGTCACCCATTGTATAGACCCATGAAATGTTAACCCTGGAGAATCCACTGAATTCAAATCCATCTCCCACTTACAGCTATTATCCTTGAGGCAGACCAGGGAATCTCTGTCTCAAGGGGGCTGTTTTAAAAAAAAGTCTCCTCACTCTTAAAGTTTCCAGTTCTGCTTTCTCCCCACCTCCATGTAATTTTATATAAGCATCTTTAAGAAAGAAGGCAAGCCATTGTTCAAAACCTTCCACTAATGTCCAAGAACTAAGAGTGCAATATGGATTTGCTACCAGCCCCTTTGAAGCCAGTACTGTAGTGGGATCATGTTGGTACATGGTAAATAATTGTTCCACTTCCTAGTTTAATAAAAACATTGATTGGCCAAAGGTAGACAGGAAATGTGGGCGGGGCTACCAGAGGAAGAAAACCCTGGGAACATCTCAGAGCACAGCAGAGACACCACAGAGATGCCGGGAGACTCAGGAAAGAAGTTGAAATGCTGCTGAGCAAAGGTACTGAGCCCTATGGCTGCACAAGAATCATGGGTTGAGATAGGATGAAGGAGTTAGCAAGTTATATGCCTGGGCCCTAGGTCAATCACCATAAAATTAATGTAAGTGTCTGTGTGATTCTGTGGGACTGAGTGTGCCTGCAAGTCTGGGCCTCAGGGCAACCCAAAAGGCTGGACCAGAAACCTAATACAATACGGCCCCTCCTGGTTTTCCCACTTCCCAGTAGTGATCTGTGCTCCTCTCTCTGGCTCACGTTCAGCACAGCCAGCCCGGGTTTCTGCACATTTCTTCATCCTGAGCTCCTTCTCATATGAAGGCTTCTGTCTGTTTTCCCCCAGGTCCTTCATACCCCTGGCTTATCCTGTGGAACAGCTCTCAGGGCATTCCCCCACCCACCCATGAAAATGGCACATGCCTCCTCTCACAACCACACCACCACACGTCACTCACTTACAAATAAACTAACAGCTGTTTCAGTGCCCAAGGTTTGGGGAGTACTTGTCATCTTGCATTCATCTTGAACCTAAAGTAAGTGGTATTAACATAACCAGTGTTAAAGGTGGCTTATGTCTCTGTGTGCTTATAGCCTGGGACATCTAGGCCACTCAGTCTATCCATAGACGTTCTCTGATCCATCCTTCTGTCATCTCCATCATTAGAACAAACAAATGTAAGACCCCCTTATCTGAATGTGGACAAGCCAGTCACTTACTTATGGTGGCTCCAGACTCAGGCCTGTTGAGGGAGCTGATGATGACAAAGCCGAACCCTTCATTTTCTTTGCGGTGAATGACCACGTCACTGGTCTGCAGGCTGTGTGAGGCAAAGCCTTCTGGTGGTGAGGCGTTGCTACTGGGGGGCGCGTGGTTACTGTTAGAGTACGTAGCATAGTCACTGCGTGGAGAGCTGTGGTGGGTTGATACAGAGCCTGGACTCCTCCCATTCTCTGGACAGGGCTCTCCTAAAATATATATCACAGTACATAGGAACTCAGTGATTTAGGAAAAGCCTTACTGCACAGAGAGTGACTGGCTGATCTTTCCTCTAGATATGCAGAGCATTTACAGGCTGCAGATCTCTAGTCTGCCAGGGCTTCACCCTTCATTAGCCCTTCCCAAAGCTTGGTGACCCCACCATCAGCCTCCCCTCCCCCATCAGCCTCCTCTGAGGTTGGTGCTTGCTCTTGTTTTTCTCTTGCTAAGACCGAAATTCCCCATGACAATGACAACTTTTACATATTAGCCTCTTGGTTGCACAGTAACTGACTAAAAGTGATAGGAAAACAAGTAGCCAGAATCCTAAATCATCACGGGCATATGACTCACTGAAAGAATTTATACGGGGGTTGGGCAGATGGCTAAGTTGGTTAGGTACTTGTGCAATCATGATGAGGATCTGAGTTGAACCCCCAGAACCCATATAAAGGCAGACACGAGAGCATGTTTCTGGAGTCAGTACTCCTATGAGGCAGTGGGGACCGACACTGGCTAGTGCCCAGAAGCTCTCTGGCCAGCTGAAGTAGACATTAGCAAACAACAAAGAGAGAACCTGTCTCAAACAAGGTGGAAGGCAAGGACAAGCCTGAGACTATCCTCTTAGCCCCACAAGAGTGTGTGAAGGCACACTCCTGCGCCACACCCAAACACAGGCTATACACTCACAGGTTAAAAGGAACATTCAGAAAAGTACCCACTCATCAAATGTCTATTTTCCCACAGTAGGTCTGGGGAAGATTAGGCATAGGATTTGAGATTACATTTTACAATCTTAAGAAGAGCTGCTGTACCTGCAAGTGGGGTCAGGACCTGGGGAAGGTTGCAGACAAGGGGCCAATGTGTTTGTTTTAAAGAGCCATAGTTTAGCCAGGCACTGGTGGCACACACCTTTAATCTCAGCACTTGGGAAGCAGAGGCAGGCAGATCTTGGTGAATTTGAGTCCAGCTTGGTTTACAGAGTGAGTTCCAGGACAGCTAGGGCTACACAGAGAAAGAAACCCTGTCTCAAACAGATAGATAGATAGATAGATAGATAGATAGATAGATAGATAGATAGCTAAATACATAAATAGCCACAGTTCTTTGTTTTAGTAGTTAGCTAGCTTAGACGTGTTAAGTAATGCCTTAAAGGTGGGAAATAAACTTTTTTTTTAAAAGTGGCCCGCTTATTATTTTATGTGACAATCACCAGCCACATCTCAGTAAGTCAATAAGATAGTTTGAAAGAATAAACCAACGAAAATCAATTGAAATTTTCATTGACTATCAGTTTGCACCCTCTGGATTAAATTCAGTATCAGGCTGACAAACTGTGAATGCTGAATCTCAACAGAGTGTTTCAAGTCTTGCTCATTTGCATCCCTTATTACAAAATACACTTTATTATTAATTAGATAACTTTAATACTTTCAAATGAAGCAAGTATAATTATGTGACAATATGATAGAAAATTAGGAGCCAAGAGGAGCTAGCTTGTGTTTTAATTATTATTTTATCTGCATGTATGCGTATATATTGTGTGCATGCTCAGTGTTCAGGGAGGTCAGAAGAGGGCAGCGTTGGAGTTACATGGCTGTGAGCTGCCATGCGGGTGCTGGGAGTTGAACCAAGGTCCTCTGGAAGAGCAGCTCGTGCTCTTAGCCACTGAGCCATCTCCCTCTAGTCCCAAGAAACTTGGTTTTCAAATGAAAGTCGGCCTGCCCTCCAGGAAGGGCTTGTCATTTTAACCTGCTACCTAGGTGCTGGTAGTGAGCAGGACAATGGGAGCAGATCCAGGTCTTAGAACACAGTAGTAAGAAACAGGACTGCTCCATTTTCCCCCCCAACGGTCATCAGGGTATCAAAAATGTTTGCATAACAGAATAAGAGGAAGGGATCACAGGTCCTGATTTCTCGTGGGGTCTGTAGATACTGACTCTTGTTTAGATCGCTGAAAAGTAAGATCAGCAGAAGTTCCCATGAAGCTGATTCACATCACAAGCTGTAGTTTCAGCGTGGTTGGGCAGCAGTGAAGCTTTGAGAGGTCGGACCTAGCTGGATCCTTCTGCTCATTGCAAGAGGACTGTGAGACACCAGCTCTCTCTCCCACCTTGCGGCCTTGTCTTTGTTCTCTAGTTGTGATGCACTTGGAATTATTTTATGGACTTTTGTCACTGTGTTGGCACAGGCCCAAGGCAAATGGGTCATGTCTAAAACTATGATTCCCCCCAAAACCTTTCCTTATTATAAGATGATTCATCTCTGGTATTTGTTATAGTAATAGGGAGCTGATGAACAATCCTGAAATAAGGACATGGTGGGGTGGGGAGGGGAGAAGAAATGTCCAGGAGATATTCTGTTATATTAATATCCTGAGAAAGAATTGCATTTATTCATATACTGAGACATTAGATGTATCTTTAAATTGCTGGGCAGTGGTGACGTTTGCCTTTAATCCCAGCACTCGGGAGGTGGAGGCTAGGCTAGTCTGGTCTACAAAGTGAGTTCCAGGGCAGCCAGGACTACACACAGTGTAAACCCTGCCTTGAAACATCACACCCTGCTCCAAAAAAGAACCATCATTAAATCAATTAAATTTTTGAAGAAAATAAATGCAAATTAGGTCACTTAGTTATACAAAGGTCTTATAAAATTAATTAATTTTTTGAAGGTAGTTTATTAAGTACACTAAAAAAGAAGACTCTTCGTTTCTTTTAATTACAGAAGAACTGGGATCTAAGCTACTGCTATTATGATTTGATACATTTAAGCTTTTTCTTTAAGATATAATTAACTAATCCTTAATACAAAAAGATAATTCTTCATTTGTGGGAAACATACTGAGGTCATAAAAGAACAAAATATCAGTGTCAAGATCTTTCCCTGCTTTGAACTAGAATGGACTGTTTCTGTTTGTAAAATGTGCCTTCCTTGCTGGAAAGCAGCTTTCAAAGACAGGCTGTTATTGTCTTGGTGGAGCCCATGCCCTTTATCAGTCCTTGTGAAAGTTGAAAATAAAGTGATTAGAGATATAGTCTTGTAGAAGAAAAACAAACAATTATTATGCTGCTACACTAAATTGAAAATCTCCAGAGTTATTGGACCAAATCAGTAACTAAATGTCATAGACAATGACAAGAGAGATCTCATTTTCTGGCTGTCATTATTTTAGGGGAGTTGAGAGCTGTGGTTGTCAGTAAATCAGCAACAAAGAAAAATTATGTGTCTTCTCAGTAAGTGGTTGGGAGTGGCTCCATCATGGGTTCTGGAGTGTGAGAAAATCACTGACTCAGTCAATGTGAGTGGTCCCTGAGTAACAGAGAGTCAAATTTACCGTCAGGGCACTTCCCTATTTCCTTTGGACCCCTTTCCACTCTCTTGAGAAAAATCCCTATGTCTTCAGAAAAATGAGCATGTTTTCAGCCAGGCAGCTACCTGGGAAGACTCACAAGTCTAACTCCATGATTGTTCTGGTCTTGGACACTTAGAATTTGGTAGCACTCCTGTCTTTGAAAAGCTGATGTCAAATCCTTCCTATTCAACTAGCTCTCCATCTGAACAGGACTACTGACTTCCAAACTATCTGTGGTGTAGCCATTAACAGAGTTGTTTTAGAATAATACAGCAAAATGCCAGGTGACTCACCACATACACTAAAGAATTACCAACTTCTTTAGGGTTCTGAATATCTTTTGGTTCATACATGCATAGGCACTCAAAATCCAGTCACTTGACTTTTCCTCAAGTCAAAGACTTAGGTTTTAGGTTAGAATCTGTTCTGTCCATGCTGTTGATACTGAAAATCATCATGGCACTTTATTCCAAGAGACTTTTCCTTTGGGAGAATGAGGATGGCTGGTGGTACCTGCAGGTGAGATGCCTTGGACTCAAACATTTACTATTGGTGGGGCTTGCTTCTCACTGGCACATTGCTGGTCTAAATTTCTTATGCTTATGAATTGTCAATGTTTATAAATAGGGAGAACTGATAGGATTAGGGATCTGTAACTTCTCTTGATGTTTTGGAGCTGGATCACGGCTACCTATTGTCTGGTCACCTTGCTCCTGACAATTTCCCAATGTCTCTTGCAAATACCAAATTCATGCATGTGTTATTTAGATGAGGAATCCATATATACAACAGAACTTTTGCAATCAAAACCTTCATTTCCTTTCTAGACCCTCATTCTAGGTTGCAGGACTTGAGGATTCTGTAAATTGGATGGACTGTGCCTGCCTCAGATTGTAATGGGTATATCTTGTGTATCTTGCCTTGAAGTAGAGCTAGGGCCATGGTGCATTCATGTGAATAGAGACTGACAACTGAATTGTGGGGATCCACATGTATTAACACCCTCATAATACCTCATGGGGTAGGGCAGCCCTGAGTGTGGCCCTGCTGTGTCTGTGTAGGTAGAGCACGTTTATACTCATCTAGGTAGACAGCTTACCAGGTGGGTGACATGTTCACAAAGGAAAAGAGAATTCATTTAGTCTGACAAAGGGTAGACCAAGACCAAGGACTGTGCACACCAACTTGTTTCACAGTGTTCCCAATGAGCTCACCTTCCTTAACACTAGGCCAGAAATTCTACTCTCCTTGGATACTGGAAAAAGATGTTGATAGCATGGAGACCGACTATAACATGTTTTGATTAAGCCATAAAACTTGCTTTCATATCCATTCTCGATTCAAAGTTACAGAATTCCTCAGGGATTTGTCAGACAAACTGTGTGCATCCAAAACAATGAGCCTCTAGGTTGAATATGTCAAAACTGAGCTATCAAACACATAAATATTTATACTTTCAGAGTAGTAATTAAAGCCACTCTCTTAATATCCTTGGGAGAAAAAAAAAACCCAAAAAACAAAAAGCCCAACCAAATACGGGAGCTGGTGATATGGATAGACAGCTCTCAAACCTCATTCAATGTACGAGATTTGAGCTTGTGATTCCTGAGTGGTCGACACTGCAGGTCACTGTACTGTTTGTTCTTTAACTCAGCAATTTCTCATTTTTGACGCCTTAGCTTGAAGCTGAAAAATTTTGCATTTCTACTTTTAGTGTGTACATATTTCTTAGAATTTAATATGTGGAACAGACTTTGGTGTTATTTTAATTTTTTGCCCAGTGTTATCAAACTGTCTGTATGCCATGGTGTATCTGTACTTTTTCTGATGCATTTGTTTGGAAACCACGGGAAGGAGTGTACCTGCAGGAGCCAAGGCCAGGGTAAGATGGAGGGGTTCAACCTCCAGCTCCTCATGCTCCAAATGGTGCTGCTGTGAGATAATGCACCAACAATCTCTCTTCCTATGTCTTTGTTTCTGTTAAACTCATTGTTCACTTCCTGTCAGGTCTGGACCATCCTATCCTAAGCCAGGCTTGCCCCTCCCACTGCCTTGCTTACCAGAGCAGAATAAAAGCAGCATTACTTAAAAAGACATTCACCTCCCTCATCCATCCAGAATTGTCCTTAACCACTTTAAAGAAATGGCAGCTATGAGGAAATTTGTTTTCTTATGCTTTGCAGATTTCTTGTACCCTGGTTTTAGGCATTTATTTTACCCTCAAAGAATCCTGTTTTGAATTTAATAATTTTCAGTACCGATGGCACTTATAAGGAGTCGGGACTGAATGCACATGGAATCTCTCATAGTGAATGTAATCTGTATGAGAACATTATCAAGAATTGAATGCAATCAGAAGCCTAGCAGAGAGAAGCTGGTGAGAACCGAGGTAAAGGGTGCTTCACGCAAGTCACATGATCTACAAATGGCAATAGTGCCTTCGTGCAACATTTGGCCTATACTCTAACAGCTTGGGTTGATTAGAACAAAATTTAATTTGCAATAATCAGCTGGTGGCAAGGAAAGCATGAAATTATGTTGGTATACTGGATTTGTACTTTGTAGTATATTTCCTCATAAATCAGTTATCTTTTCAATTTATCTTCAGGTTACAGTACATGTAGCACAGCAAACTTTTTTTTTTAATTGTTGTTAAAGTTACTCTGTACGGAAGAGAGGCAATTAGATGTTAACCAAGCAAGCATTTGGACACTCTCTCAAGGAGAAGGCATAATTCAAGGGGTTTTATTTCTTCAGGTCAAGTGGTATGCCATGGGTTTGGAAGACAAATGGCTCCTTGTAGCAAAACCCGTATCCAGTACAAGATCTATATCAGTCTCTGCTGCTGAAGTCTGATGATTTGCCTGATTTGCTGTTTGAAATCACTGCCCTTGCTCAAAGGCTAGTTTCTATGGGACTCAAAAGGAAAAAGATATTTAGCCCAAGTAATAAATCTTATGCTTTCTATTCACCCACAGCCTTTGATTAGCAGGTGGCCTTTTGAAAAATTCCGATGTCTAATGTGAACACATATGGAAGAATTAGGGAGTGACATTCATCAATGATCTGTCTTTGATTTGTCTCTGGGAGTGAGCATAGTATTTTAAGGGGAATTCGGAGCTCATAATAGTATAAAAATGAAGACTGGCACTAGAGGTGAGTCCACCTTGGCACTGTAACTCACTGTAGACTGTTAGGGAATCTACTGTCCCTTGGACCCTCGTTTCCTCATCTGTAATGCAAAGGACTCATGTGACTCAGGTCACTCCTAGTTTTAGAACTGAGTCTATAGGAGAGTTCAGGTGGCTGAGGAGATAGGCCAGTGATCTTCTAGGACAGAGAGCAAAGGGAAACACAGCTGGACTTTCTGCTTCTGTGATTCACAAGATAAATCATGGTCAGGTCTTAGGGGAAAAAAAATCTATAATGCCAACATCATTCAGTGTTCAGGTTATAAACCTAGTATGATGATTGCAATAGACATAACCCTAGAAAAAGAGCTCTCCCCTGGTACTTGATGGTGAACAGAAGCAAATGAGAAATTATTATGAATATATAGGCTGACTTTTAAATATATGCTTTTGGTAAATTCTTTTTGAAACCAAGAAAATAGCTGTGAAGGGAATAATTACTTTTAATTTATCTGTTTCATAAGCTTAGAGCTATATAAGTTATGTTTTCTCATTGCCAGAGCTGTGGTTCTCCATACAGGGTGGTAGGTGTATTGTTCACTTTTATTGAGCCCTACAATGAAAGCTAATTTTCCACTCTGGTTTTCTTATTACAATATTAAAATGCTGTAGTTTTTTTTGTTTGTTTGTTTGTAAACACAATGAGAAATATTTTCAAAAGGAGTATTTTCCATTATTATAATGTTTTTCTCATAACAAGCATGTACCAAAGAGCACAGAGCAGACTCAGCCCCAGGCTTTTCTAAAAAATTTTAATGACTGCATTAAAATGTAGGCCTCAAAGACTGGATTAGCCAGATTGAAAAGCTGCACTTTGGAAATTAGTTACATGTAGAATATCTAGCTTGTTTCTTTCCTTTTATAACACAGAAACCAATTTTAAGTTTGTTTCTAGTTCCTTACTCATCGCCCAGCGTCATACTCCCACCCTGCTGCCCACCTCAGGACGTACCTCCACATAGCACCTTTCTTCTCACAGTGAGGTTAACCTGCCCATTGCGGGCTGCATGGTGCATAAGGTCGATGACATAGCGATGGGTCTTGCCCGCCACCGGGATCCCATCCACATAGACAAGCTCATCTCCTGGGTGTAGACGGCCGTCTCTGTCGGCTGAACCCATGGCGATGACCGCTCCAATCAAAATCTGGAGAAGTGAGAGAGAGCATTCACATGTGTAAAGAAGAGCACACGCTTGAAAAGTAGATGCTGAGGCGCCACACGGATAGATGTCCTTCTATGTACTCTTTGCTGTTGTCTACCACTTAACAGAAAAATAAGTACCCTTAACTTACTGCTGGTTTCCATAGGGGGCAGTTGCTGACTGCCTCGAAAGTCGTCAGCCTTAAGGGGAATTACAACTCGAAATAGGCTGAAGCTAGGCTACCACACATGACCTTTGCTTTGAAATACTGGAGACTGAGTCCTGACTTCAGTTCTTTTTTTTTTTTTTTTAAACTTTATTTATTTATTTATTTATTTATTTATTTATTTATTTATTTGCCTGGAACTGGAACTACAGACAGTTGTTAGCTGCCATGTGGGTGCTGGGAATCGAACCCGGGTCCTCTGGAAGAGCAAATGGTGCTCTTAACCGCTGAGCCATCTCTCCAGCCCCCTGACTTCAGTTCTTAACTGTGTAGCCTTGAGTATGGCTTCTTAAGCTTCCCGAGCCTCACTTCCCTCACTTACTAAATGAGATGATAATAGGACCAGTTCACAGGATTGCTGGGAGAAGCCACTGAGGAAGGGTCAGGAGAACATTTACTTTTGCATGACATTGTGTGTGTGCAAATGTCAGGGGAAACCACTTGTTGCTCACCATTAAGCTCTGACAGAGTTCAAGGTTTATTTTTTTTCCCTTGCTTGTTGAAAGGGTAAATCAAAACAAACTTTGTTTTCCCTCAATAGTCAGCTTATTCAAATATTCTTAGCTGAACCTTTTCCAAATTCTTATTTTATTCCTTAAAAAACTGTCTTCCTCTGTGCAAAAAAACCTACCACAGAAGCATCTGAGCAGACATGAAGCTGAAATGGTTTTTTGTGTACATTCTGGAACTCAAGGTATTATTGTAATCTGCTAAACTAGGGCCATAATAGAAGCAGTATAGATGGCTTTCAAGGACGCAGTGGGACCTCTTGATTTAGTGTCTGTAAGCGAGGCCTTATGTTTTTTTTTTTTTCTTTCTCAGAGGAAAAAAAAATGGTGCTTAGTATTTTAGTTTTGCTGTTTAACCTTCAAATTTTCTCTTCTAGTTATGTACAACAGGTCTCTTTTCTACTGTCAGTGACTGAGCAGATGGCCCCTCGTGGCAGTGGATTTATCAGCCTGACAATATTACAGAGTCTTCTCTCCAGGTTTTAGAACCTAGTCAAGGGATCTTCTGCTCAAAAAATGGATTTCTTTCAGGTACAATAATTTCCTTCAAGTTTCAGATCTCTGGATGCCAGCTAGCTTGTAGAATAGCCCCAATCTGGCCTGCATGTCTTCAGGCTTTGTGCTAGAATAGATGATCTTGAACTTAGTCCTGTTTCTTACATCTGTCAGCATGGTGACTGGATCTGTATGTACAGACCTCTTAGATATAGGCACCATTTTACAGTTTGAAGGGTTTCCCAGCTTCACACGTTGCACAGAGGAATGACCATTGCCTACAATATTGCTTCCATGATGAATGGCTTCCACTGTTGTAATCAGACATTCACTTCTGCTATCACGGGAAGACTTTGCACCTCCTGCCTTTACAATTTTTTCCCTTGGCCTGATGCACCTACTTGCCATAGCCTAGAAATTGGTTATACTTCTGCTAATCTATTTCCCTTATTGTCATGCCAACCTGAATGTTTGATTTTCTTTCTAAAGATATTTTAGTTCGTTCTTCAAAAGGTTCAGCAGTATGGAATGCTTCAAAGGTTTTCTACGTGCTCTGTGCAAAAGTCTTAAAATAAGGGTTTGTTTCTCTACTGCTCCATGAAAGCTGCATTTAGTAGGATTGGCCAAAGAAAATGCTTCAACCTTTAAATTCCTGTATAAGGAAGCAGGATAGTTTATAAAAAGAAAGTTAGAAAGAAAACAGTTTATGAACTTTTTGGCTAGTTAGTTACCAACCCTAAGGCAAATTCTGCTTCTAACAGATCAAAGTTTATCGTTGCGAGGTCCTACAGTTACAACAGGGCCTTTCTTATACAGAAAGGAAAGATGAGTTACACACTAGAAAGTTTCTGTTCCTCTATTGCTCTGGGAATAGTGTAAGGACGTATACATACTATTCATGTTACGTTCCCCATTGCTAGTTTGATGTCATTCATTAAAGGAAAAATCTCTGTAAAATATTGCTTTCCTGTCATATTGCTGTGATAACAGTATTCTCTTTATTTATTTCAACAAATATTCACTGAGGAGTACAGAGATATTATAGAAATGCTAGGAATCCACAGTGAAAATAACAATAATCTTCACCTTACGGAACCACCATTCTTGTGGCATAAAAAAATGTAAAAAAATAAGCAACGTAAATAGTATGTTGTAAGGCATGTACAATGGGAAAAACAGCAGATGTGTGGGAGTGCCAGTGTGGTCAAGGCAATGTTAGGATTGGTTAGAGTGGGCATCATTTGTGGTTATAATGATAAGCCATTAGGAATCAGCTTAATCTTATGTCTATTTAGTGAAGTAACATTTGTAGCTTTTTCCCTAGGTCTAAGGACCTGTCTAGCCACATATTCTTGATGACTCCAATAATGGCTTTCAACTTGTGGAGCAGACCATAGATATAATGAGAAGGTAGTTAGTTACTCCCATGACTTTTGTGTCATTATTGCAGTATTGAGCATGTCTTCCCAGGCTATGTTTGTAATTTACATGGCTCTCAGCTGGGTACAACTGGTGATTATATTTTTGGTAGCACATGTAGACCTTCCAGAGCTATTAAAGCCAGGCTGTAGGGTGGAGACTTCCAGGTGAGGACCAGCTTGATTTCTGTCTGAATACATTAAAAACTTTTCTAAAGCTCCAATCTTTCAAATCTTGAATATTTATTTTTAGATAAATTATTCAATTAACACTTGAAATAAATTCGGATTTATTTATTAAGTAGTGGTACATAACTTTTTTCTGTATGCAATAACATGTAATTATATAGGAGAATATATACCCTTCTTTGTTTTTAAAAGGGTTGCTGTAGCAATTGACCTGAGTTGTGTGTTATGCATTTTGACCTGGGCTGTGCCTGGCATGCTGGCTGGATAGCCATTGGAGGTGTTTGTCCATTCTTCAGAAGCTGCTGTCTTGGGTGACAGAGGCTGACCGCTCATATTGCCACTATTCCATCTGTCTTGTTACCCTTGACCCTCAGCCTTTGGCACTTTCATACCTTTGAGTGTTATTGGTGACACAGATACAGCTTTGCTTGTCCCTCTATTCAAAAAACTTATCTTTAAAAGGCTTCAAATGTGATTCGTATACTTGATACAGTCTGTGACTTCCCATTTGCTATGCTAACTGCAGGGACTGGATAATTTATGACTCCCTCTTGTACCGCAACTCTTGTTGGCTTCCCAGTGCATGTGTTACAGACTGGTGAAGGCTCACGAGACCACATCTCAGGATTCCTGACACTTTCAGGTAGTTGTTTACCAACTTTAGAGTATATAGGTGCTAATATTTCATACATGGAAGAACTCGCCAACACGCTGCAAAGGAGCCATATTAGGTTTATTAAGGAATGGGTGGGGGAGGGGAAGGGGAGAGAGAGACAGAGAGACAGAGAGAGTAGGGGGCAGAGAGGAAAAGAGAGAGTCACGTTTGTGGTTGGTGCTTTTAAAGGAAGACCCGCCTTAAAGCCTTAAAGATAAACTTCGGAGGCTCTTCGGAGCCCCTGAGGGTATGTGTGTGTGTGTGTGTGTGTGTCTGCAGCAACCTTACAATTGTTCTGGCCCAGAAGGGAAAAACGTTGTGGAAAAAATGGAAAATCATGTCCACATGAAAATCTAGTCTCTGAGTCTTTTCAATTATGTTTTCTATTTAATACCAAGTGCTCAGCCTGAAAATCATATACATATGAGTCTCACTAAATGGACTGAGCAGGTTGTATTTATGAATGTATTTATGTAGCAATAGTAATTAAAAAGAGGGGGTGGGGGCGTGTGGTATGGCAGGACTTGGAGGAAGAGGGGGAAGGGGAAACTCTGTAAATATAGTACTCATGTATTAAATTCTGAATAAACAAGCAAGCTTCAAAGAAACCTTAACAAGTCTACTTTATCTCAGCCTTCAAGGGCACAGAGCAGAACAGTGTGTTGGGAAGCAGCAATCTACATTCAAGTGGCTGATATACCAGGAAGCTGGATGAAAATGCTAAAATAAAGACGAGACCAAACAGAACCACAGACGACCTCTATAGGCCTTTACGTTATTCTGACTCTTCCTACACAGCCTGCCCAAAGTCAGCACAACCCAGCAGATCTGTTCAGTGACAAAGTCTCACATGTTGCCACAGTGGCAGACATTTCAGCTCCTCTCCTTCCGAAACAGCTCCAGGGGTCTGCATTAGCCTTCAGTCCAAGGAATAGGTCTGTCCAGTGTCTGCCTTTATTTTGGAAGGTTTAGTCTTCACACAGGCTTTTCTCCACTGTGATATTTTCTAGATCTTTCCATTTTGATGCCTGTTCATTGCTTTTCAGCTCACAGCAGGAAATCTCATCTTTGTTCCTCTCTGGCAATTTTTCATTTCTTTCTATTGTTACTTAACTGTGAAAAGTATCTCTGCTCCCCCTCCAACCCCAGGAAAAATGTCTGGACACTTTGCTTGAACAGGAGCCCCGCTGTTCATTGTTTGTGGAAGCCTAGTTGTCTTGTTGAATGTGAACCCCAGGGTGCCAATACCATTTCATGTATATGGAGGCAGAAACCTGTTTGATGTGACCTGTGATATCCATAGCTGGTGAACAGATCACTTCACCTGCCTCAAACTCTGTAGCACACAGCAATTAAATGAGACAGAGGGTTGTGTTTGTATGTTATTTCTGAGCTCGGATGTAGAGAAACAGGAAGGACGGGCTGATGGGAGATTTTTCTTAGAGTAGACTCTGATATTGCCACAGTCGTTCTCTGAGGTGCAGCGTCCTGGTTTTGAAGGCTTACTTTTTAGCCTTGCCTGCAGTAGGAAGAGTTAGGTTTCTACGTTATTGCTGAAGTGTCAGACATTGGAAACTGCAGCAGCAGTATTTTAAAGTCATTTACATGGAGGAATACATCGCAGTAAGAACAGTAAAAATAACTAGAAATCCATGTAATCTGAGGTTATCATAAATACTTGATGCCTAGCTGCTATACAAAGGGGAGAAAGGATTTAGGACTGTAAAGATTGTACTCAGAAGGGCTGACAATCTGGGAACCTGTGTACGGACAGGCAGAGGGTTGTCCTGAGCCCAAGGATCTTGATTAGTGCAACATGTGTTCCATCCTGCTAGCTGGTTTTATTGCTTTTGTGTTGGACTGAGTTGAGAACAATGATTCTCCACCTTCCTAATGCTGGACTCTTTAATGCAGTTCCTCATGTTGCAGTGACCCCAACCTTAAAATTATTTTGTTGCTACTTCATAACTATAATTTTACTACTATTATGAATCATAATATAAATATCTGATATGCAGAATATCTGATATTTGACAACCAAAGGGGTCTCAACCCACAGATTGAGAACCACTGATTTTGAAGGACATCTCTCCTCTTGAGTTAGTCAAGTCTACATACATCCCATGACTTGAGCAAGCCTGTCTACCTCTGGATAAGATATCTGAGGGTGATGTTTACTAACTGGGGTGTTAGTGCATCTCCCAAAGAGTCATGTCCCTAGAGGTCCAGCAAATACCAAAATCCATACGTGAAATGAATTGGAACATTATTGTTTTGCCTTATATTCATTTTATAGCTTAATATATGTATACTTATATATAGAAGAAAGGATCTACAGGCTCTGTTGAATTAAATGGCATTATAGTCAGTGCTTCGGGCTTATACAAACCACGATTTTCCTTTTGCTCTAAAGTATCCACTCTCTTAATGTCTTTCTGTCCAGTTGTTTTGGATGGCACTCTCAAAGAGTTAGGTAAGAGAGTAGCAGAGGCATCAAAGAAATTTTAGAAACTATGGTCATGCTTGGTCTTAACTAGCTCCAGCCAGTTGTCATAATGGAAATGTTATTAGATTTGTTTTTCAAGAGAAAAAGAAAGTCACATTGAAAAAGAATGAATTAGTACTCAACAGTGTAAACAATTCAAGGGAGTGAGAGCATGGCGTGCTAAGCACGGGGCTGCTGAAACTGCTCCTGTGCTCCCTGGACTCCTGTGCTCCCATTCTCTAGAGGCCTCTGATAGGAACTGGAGATCAGCGCTCACTCTGAAACATTCAGTGTGGTCCTGAGGATAAGTACTCTATTCAGTTCCATGTCAGGTTGGAAGACAGACTTCCATCAGACTGCAGTCCCTGTCTTCAAGAAGAGCATGGAGCTTTACATAGTGGTAGTACCATAGCCAAGGAGGCTTATCCAAGGTATGATTAATAAAAATTTTTCTCTATATAATCTTTGACAATCTCTATGATGACTGTAAGAAATAAAAAAAGAGTAAGCACATAGCTTGGTGTGGTGAACAAAAGCATTTCAGTCAGTGTCGTCTGGAACAGAAAACACGTCTGTCTGGAAAGAACTTTTGAGGTTGGTCTGTCAGGCTGAGCATGGCAGGTTCTGTCTTTGTCTGCTATTATATGCCCTGCAGTGTCTCTGTGTCCACAACAGCAGAGAAAACTATGAATTAACATACATGACATTTTATTATGAGTTCTGTCATTTGGTATCTTTTGAGACTGGTTTTGTTCTAAACAATTTTGTCTGGTCCAAAGAGAGGTCTGGTCAAAGTCTGTGGTTCGTGAGAGGTAACCGCCACACTTTCAAAATGGAATGTCTTTACTGTCAGTGGTTAGCTCTTTGGACCGTGGCTGACATGGTTTATAATGAAGAGGTGACCTGGGGTCAGCCAACCATACCCGCAATCTTAGGAAGCTGGCAGAGACAGGGCTGGGCCTTGGAGACCTGTGAGATTAGTCTGACTTCTGGCAAAAAAGGCACTAGAAATGGAATTTGACTATGGGGCTGATGATTCAATTGTGTCTATGGATAAAACCTCAGTTTAAAATACTAGTCACTAAAGTTTGGCTTCACAGCCTGACTTGTGGAATAGCTGTGGAATATGGGAGACTTCACACGGGGTTTTTCTGATGTGGTTGTAGGCCTGTCTCTTCTTTTGCATGGTTTTCATGCCTCTTCTTTATAATAAAACTATGATCATAGCTCTTTTACTGAATTACTGGAGCTGGGGATAGCTGTGGGCACATGGGACAGCTCTCTAGTGGCTTCAGACCAACACAGCTGTCCCACTTTCTTGTCTGGAGTTCTTAAGAAAAACTTGAATGTCTGAGAGTAAAAAACCCTGAGATAAGGAGGGCTAGATATGATAGCTTGGGTTATCTTTCTCTTACCCCTATAAACAGAACATGCTTTAGTCTGGAGAGTCCTGGTTATTTCAGAATATAAAACCCACAATGAGCTGCTTTGGGAGGTTCCATATCTACAAGGCATGGGCAGTTGAGACTCTATCTTGGAAAGCTTTCCAGAGCCAGAGACTAACACACAGTGAGTCTTCATCTTTTATGATTATCTACAAGTAATCAACTCACTTCGTGTGTCCTGTGTGTGTACACAGTATCTCACTGGACTTGGTCAAAACTAAACTTGAATACTGTGAAGCTGTCATATTAGGGACATATCTACTGTGAGGTCTAAAGTACAGACAGTTTGTAGATACTCTTTGTTTGTAGTTTAACAAATGCATCTCAGGTGATGTTAGGAGCCCTGGGTGGACTTCGGTAGATGACGAAGACTTTCAGCTCAGTTTTGGGTAACTCTGGTTAATGGTACAGCTTTCAGTTATGAAGTAAGAAATGAAAGGAGAAGATGAAATCCTTGCTTAGGATGAAAAGGGTTAAGGTAAGCCTAAAGTTCCTTGAGTCCTGCATTATCTTGGCATCCTTTCCCGTTCTGAAACACTAAGGGAAAAATGTGTCTTCACATCTTCCTTGGCAGCTGGAGGCCTAGGGCATGCTGGGTGATTGTTGCTCATTTTATTCCTGGGAATTAGGAAATCTTTTCCTTGGAGTTTTCCACAGTAAGACACCCAAATTACCTAGCGGAGCCCCTCTTGAAGGGCAGAATTCTAGTCGGATTCTCAATGATGTTGCTTGAATGTTCCAGAGTGAAGGAGCTCACTCTATACAAAAGCCATCTACCTGGGGACAGTTTTGATTATTGTAGGTTCCTTTCTTGTGTTAGACTGATGTTTTCTTCTTTTGGAAATTTCTGTTGATCAATTTTGTGTTTCTTTTGAGTAACAACCAAATAATCTGATGGTAGACAAGGCTGATAGTCAAAGAACTTGTTGCGATCCAGGCACCATGAGTTTTAACTTCTGTCCAGTTTTAACTTTACTCCTCAAAGCCATCCTATGGGACAGTGACTCTGGCTGCTCTCATCCTGAAGAGGAGCAAACTGAGCCTTACAGATTGGTGTCCCTTGAGCTAGGGTGGGAAGAACACACACTCACTTTTGTCTCCCTGAGCACTGTTAAAGATACAATGAGCGTTCCAGGGAGGATAGTTTATTATAAGCTTAAAATCTAGGTTCACTATGTTTCCTGTATATCAATGAGTATTGCTACTTTATGCTTTCGTTCTGAATATGTATACCCATATGGTTATATGTATATATTAATATAAAAATCACTACAGAATTGTTCTCAAATTCTTAGTATTCTCTCAATTGCTGCTCACTTCAAGAAAATATTTTTCTCATAATGCCTCAGTTCAGTTTGTTTCAGATTTTTTAGCAGAGAATTTGATCTTCTTCTATTTACTCCCGTGTTTTCTACTTCTCATTGTTTTTGTTGCAACTGTATATGATTCTGTGGTTTCTAGCCACCTGTTCTGTCATATTTTATGATTGCCCCTTAGAGAATCCTATGTTCCAGAACCATTAAACAATTGAACTACTCAAGAAGAATCAGTCCCTTGTTAGAGGCTGCAGTACCACTCGCAGTGAGATTTAGGGGAGGTAATGGCTGTGGACGTGCTTGTATTTGGGAAGGTATTGTTAAGAGAGCTGGAAGAGAGAAAACAGACTGTAGTCTTCTTTCTGTTCCAAACACTTTCTTTTTGATACCAATACTGGATGATACTCTCCCTGGTATTTATACACAAACCAGACATGTGGAAATAAAGTTGATTCAACTTACAGGCTGCCCAGGTTCATCTCCCCCAAGGATCCTGAAGCCAAATCCAGACTCCATCCTTCGAAGGTGGACATCCAGTTCCTTATAATCTGGACCTGGCATAAAGGAAATCCCATTGAGTAATGGATCCTGCCTTTTCCCCACCTCCCAAGGAACAGGACACACCAATGATAAATTAAGTTTGTGAATGTGATTAATGAGAGTGCTGTTAGTCAATGAAAAGTACAGAGGGTAGAAAACACATGGTGGCCGAGAAGTTTACAGTCTAAGTGGATGTAGTCCGTCAGTGGCAGTGAGCATTCAGAGGTATTGCTAGAGACCATCACAGGTGGAGAGAACACATGAATTTTGAGTGAAAAAAGTTGATGGTTCTATAATTTTTAATTTTCCCGAGAGCTTTTGGATTACCTTTAAGAAGTGTGTCTGTGTCTCTGAGGTTGTTTGCTTTGGTTAAGTCCAAAAGGTGGGAGAGAGATGGCAAAATCTGCAAGTGTCTATTTAAGTACTGCATAGTAAGCTACTACTGTCTGTTTACAATTTGATACATTTGGCTGCTGCTGCTGCTGGTGGTATGTATGTGTAGGATATAATTTATATCTTTTTAGGTATTCTCTTTCAACATTTCTATAAGATATAGGCAGAAGTCTATCTAGGCTCAAGAAGAATTTCACCCCCAGATATTTTAAAATGTGGAAACCAATACAGAGGAATGATTTCATGAACATCTTGAGGTAAATTAGAGAAGGAATATCCATCTAAAGTTGGACCAAAAAACCAAAAAAGGACCTTTAAGAGAGATGTAAAACTCTTTTAAATGGCATTTATTTCACTTCTAGAATAAACTAAAACAATGGGAAATATTCTGACTCTTCAAGAAGAACCTCATATGTCTCCTTTTATGCCTTCTTTGGGGGAAGCATGTCAATCATGATGGGATTGTGGGTTTTCATGCCCATGTTAGCATGTCAGGATGATCAGCAGTCTGGAGAAATATTTACTAAACTATCTTTGACTTAAGAAATATTTAGCAATTCTTGGGCTTTATTGGCTTAAAGATAGTATTAGGAGCAGGCATTAGATAAAATTCTCCTTGCTTAAACAAGACAGATTTGGAAATTAGGATAAGATTTCAGAGGGGAATCCTCATGGGACCAAAAGCAAAATCTCAAAAACACTGAGCCACTTAGATATTAGTTACAATAGATAGAGCTCACTGAGTGACAGCCTATCTGTCTCTCCCAGGCTCATCAGGAAAGGACCATACACATCCCAGAGAATGCAGCCATTCTGGGCTAGGCTTTGTGCTCAACCATCTAAGCTGTTTTCAGTGATGAATGAAGGGCAGCGACACCACTTCTGACATGTGGGCAAATGATAGTTACCTGGTGCTTTCCTTAGAGAGCTGCCCTGCCTCAAAGACACTATGCCTGTGTCTGCTGTGCGGTCTGTTATGACCAAACACACACATAATAACCAAGGTCTCTTCCATTCAGCTGCTAACACATGCTGCCAATGAGGAGTAACCATCAGACTTCCATTAGTCATCCTGTATAGACTTTATGATCATTTGAGATTTAAAGATGGGAACACTTAGAGGCATTTAATTGTTAGAATTAGTTGGTAAAGAAATGATGAAGACTTTGCTCAACACTTTGAGACACAATGGTTTATAAGCTCAGTAAGTCTTTGTGCATCTGGAGGCAGATGAGAGATTCCTATATAACCATAACAGTATTTTTCCAAGGGACGAAGAGATGCAAGGGGACATGGGAGATGACCGCTAAAGGCCCATCCCAGTCCAACCTCCACACCCTGGTCAGACTGCATCTATCCATAGTAATCACTCTGAAACATAGAAACTGCACAGATAAGGTGACAATGTTTTTGTGTTTAAAGAGACAGAACTTTTGACCTAATTCTTCTCCTCTTATATGGTGTGCAGCCACAAGTGAAAAATTGCCCCTTCAGTAATTCTGGGACCTGTACATCCTGGCAGAGGAACTCCAAAAGGGTTTACTGTATGCTACCTCTTATTTGTTAAGAGATTTTTCCTATTAGAAAAGACCAAAGTTATGATAATCCCAGCAATGAAGTTCTGAGATGTGTCAAGGTACCAGGAGTTTGGTTTATGTTAGAGAGCATTATTTCTTGTTACTCAACACAAAAGATTTTCATTAGCAAATGACTCACTTTTTTTTTTTTTAAAGTGGAAAAAACTCCTAGATTTTATCGGTTAATTTATTTACCTTTGAGAAACAGAGGTGTGAGAAAGGTTGTACCCTCCTTTTACTTTATGATGTATTTTCTGCTGACTGTATGCTTTTACTCACTTCTGCCTGCAGAGACCCAAACATGACATGGTACCCTCCTAGAGTCACAGACACTTCAGCCACCTGATGTCTGTGTTGGGAACACAGCTCAAGTTCCCTGGAGAGCAAGGGCTGAGCCATCTCTCCTCCGTCCCCTGAGCCCTGGCTACTGCTCTGCTCTACTCTGGCTTCAGACACAGGGTAGGGGTCCCGTCCTTGCCACTCTGTCCCTTCCTTTCTTCTAGGCAGATGTGAGCAACATAGCACCCAAATGAAAGAGAGGCAGAGAAGGGTCACTGGAGAAGTGTGCCAACAGGTGTGACTTTGTTAATCTTGAACATTGAGGCTGCAGGACCGAGAAACTTTAGAGACACAGTCAGCTGGAAAACAGTTTAAATGATAGATTGTCTTAATTGGTATTTTTTTTTTAAAACAAGAGCTTTTAGAAAGTTAATTTTTCTTTTGTTTCCTTTTTCCTCCTTTGTGAGCCTGGTCTTATAAAATAACTAAAATTATGTGCACAAAGATAGAATGCATTGTTCTTTTTCCTCTTTGTTTTATTAGGAAAAGGCTGATGTTTTTAAGAGTTCACCTTGGCTGCTTTCCTGACCTGATGACAGGCTCAATCACAAAATCATCTTTCACCCTTTCCTTTATTAATGTAAGTAATCCTGGGCAAATACTCCCTTCTTTACCACTATAGTTAATCTTCACCCTCTGGCTTGTGTAAAACTTAACCATGCACTTGGGAGATTATTAGATAAAGGGGTCTGGCAGACACCTAATATGTCCTGAGTCACTTAGGATGGTACTCGGCCATGCCCCAGACAGACAGACAGAAAGCCTTCTCTTTTCTGCTTCCTTATTTGTTTTCTGTTCTTTTCCCCTTGCTCTGTTAGAAGGACTGTGGAGGGCTCTTCAGATGTTGCCTTCAATGATTACCCATGGTTAGTGCTGTGTCTTTCTTAGAAGCTGGGTCCCAGTAGACATAGGCATTAAGCTGGAGAGATGGCTTGGAGGTTAAGAGCACTGACTGTTCTTCCAGAAATCCTGAGTTCAAGTCCCAGCAACCACATGGTGGCTCACAACCATCTACAATGAGATCTGATGCCCTCTTCTGGAGTGCAGTCATGCAGATAGAGCACTGTATACATAATAAATAGGTCTTTAAAAAAATACTATAAAAAAAGAAACTAAGCATTTTATAACACTCTTCTCCAACTGGATTCTGTATGATTTTGAAGCAAGCTACTGAGAAGGAATGCACATGGCCTACTTCACCCTGGGCTCATAACAGTGCTATCTTGAAGCTTACATTTTAAAACATGGAAGCCAGGTGATCTGGTGCAATCCCAGCACCTGGGAAGCAGGATCAAGTAGTTCAATGTGAGTTCAAGTCATGAGATAGAAATACTTAGTACGACTGTCTCAAAAGAAAAAAAAGGAAGAGCAGCTTCCTTCATGATAAAGGCCAGCGGAATTTTAAAAGCTTTATTCCTGTTTGCATTAAGATCCCAGGAGACTTAACATGCTATATGAGCTTATGCCTTTGCAAAGCATGGTTCTGAGTGCAGCATTTAGGGAAAAGGCTCATTGACTGAACACAACTGATTAATTTTATGGATGGATTCAGTCTTCAAAACTGCAAAGAACAGCATTTTTAATAAATTAATTTGGCACATGGAATGCTATTATAAATGCCAATTAAATTTTGGTAGTTGAATCCCTTTCATGTTAATTAAAACAAAAGTAGTATGGCTTATTTATTTATTTATTTTCCTGTTGAAGAGTGTCGTTGTTGGCTTTCTTTGTAAGGAGATCTACAGCCATGGCTTCTGGGTTGTTAGGCACTCACTCTAGGTACTGAATGAATTAAAGAAGTGGTTGGTTTTGATCACTGGAATCAAACATAAGTAGTTGATATATTTGGCTCTAAAAGAATCTCTCTTCTTCACTTTCCCTGTTCAGTCCTTTGGTGATTTGACAGTAGCCCAGCATGCTGTGACCATAATAGATACTATCTCCTCTTCGGTAGTGTGCAAACAATTTGTATTTCTTCAGCCTTGAATATTGCCTTCTCTCTCATCGTATCTGCTCTTCCTCTCGCGGACTTCATGCTTGGCCCACTGCTTTCTGGTTTCTGCACCTTCCTTTCCCCCTCTCTCTTCCTCTCCCCTGCCCCCCCTCTTCTGCTCTCTCCCACTCCTCCCCCTCCCTCTCTCCCCATCTCTACCTCTTTCTACATGATCCTGGCTATTTTGGAACTCACTGTAGACTAGGCTGGCCTAACAGAGATCTGCTGCTTCTGCTTCCCAGATGCTGGGATTAAAGCCATGTGACACTAGGCCTGGCTTGATTACTGAATTCTTTAAGATTTTATAACACTTTAATAACAAACCGAGTAGACTTTTTTCTCTTTACATTTGATTGGCTTCTGTATCTCACTAATACTGCTGATTTGACCTTTATGGTCCCAGATTCTTAAAAAAAAAATCCTTAATAATACAAGGTTTTTCTCTGCAAGTGTTTTCTATGGTACTCTACAGCTGGGCTCATTTTGTCTGGCTGTCCTGCCTTTGATAATCTGATAAACACATGGAAATTTTTATCAGAAAGTTGTTTATTGGAAATAATCATGATTTTCTATGATTTGTTTTGATAATTTATATGTGCACTTAACAAAATATTTGGATTGGTTCTTTCTTGAAAATTTGAGTCACAAAGTATAAGGTATTCAAACTATAACTTTTATCTTTTGTATTTTAAATGTTAAGTATGTGTACATACATCAAGATAAACTAAGCTATTGGGCCATTCTCCTTTTATTTCTGAACAAAATACATTTAGACAATGAGACTTTTCAAGAAATATATTTTCTGAGACTGGTTTAAGTGAACTTTAAATTTCCACGTTAAATCTTGATTTCATTTTTACTCATTATTACTAGGTCTCATTTTCTCTCTGGGCATAAAATATTCTTAAACATTACAAAGATTTATAGCCAGCATCTCAGTCAGATGAAAGAACAGCCACACTCCAAAGATTTCAGACCAAGCTAAACAATTACTTCAGACATTATTTGGATGCTAAGTAGTTATCTTTTTGTTTTTTACATGCTCAAAAAAAATGACATGAAAACTTAGGGAGTGAATGATCTCCAGTGCACACATTCCCCAAGGAACACAGAAGAATGGATAATGAGTTGTCACTATGGAAACACAATAGGGATGTGTGTTGCAGCCCATAGACCTGAGACAGAGCTACCACTAAGAAACATTCCCTTCTGCAATGCCTGAGTGTCCAGGTTCCAGTCTAGCAGGCTAACCAGCTGGAAAGAGCATCATTAGCAACTGGAGGAAGAAAAAAAAGTCTAACTCTTCTTTTTCTTCATGCATATCTACAACAAATTATAATGTATTTTTGGAAGGGATAAGTAAAAAAAATCCAGTAAAATTATTAAGATATTTCTTAAGTTCTTAAACTAGAAGGTATGATATTGTACCTTAACTCAAAATACTACCAAAATATTGCATTTGCAATTGGACTTATTAAAAAACCAAATTGATATAGAAAGTTAGTTAAGTCCAAAATAATTTCAGTCTATGTTAGCAAATTCCTTAATAAGATTTTGTTTGAAAATATTTAGCTTTCCTCTCTTGAGATATTCTATCTTCTTATTTCCATTTATATGGTTTAGCAAGATCCAATTTAAATAAAATGTAAATTATAAAAATTATTCAATATTGACAAGCAGTCACTTTTAAAGAAAAGTTTAACAAATAATATTAATTTTAGTAACATTTTAACTTACTTATCAAAATACCATCAGTTTGGGCTGATGTCATCAACGTGACAGAGCTAAAGTCAACAGAGGAAGGAGCCTCAGCTGAGGAAAAGCCTCCATGAGATCAGCTTTAAGGCGTTTTTTCTCAGTTAGTGATCAGTGGGGGAGGGCCCAGCCCAGGGTGGGTGGTATCTCCGGGGCTGTGGGTCCTGGGTTCTATATGAAGGCAGGCTGAGCAAGCCATGGAAAGCAAACCAATAAGTGGCACCTTCCTCTTTGGCCTCTGCATCAGCTTCTGCCTCCAGGATCCTTCCCTGTTTGAGTTCCTGTGCTGACTTCCTGTTCATCAGTGATGAACAATGTTGTGAAAATGTAAGTTGAATAAACTCTTTCCTCCAAAACTTGATTTTTTGGTTATGGCATTTCCTTGCAGCAATAGAAATCCCTAACTAAGACACGATCTTAACATAAAACAACAAGCCTTACTTTTGTACTAAGTCTTTGAAATGCAGTATGGATTTCATACACATTTGATTATACAACTAAATTTGCATTCTAGTTCTTAGTGGCTGTTGTATAAGACAGCAAAAATCTATGTAGTTTGATGGTTTTCTTTGGCAGTTGGTTCGTAGTGTAGTCTTTTAGTAACTTTGTTTGAAAGGACAGTCATTAAAATTTGTCTTATGTTTGCAAGCATCCAGACTCAACATGATAAAGCTTGCCCTCTGTCTGGAACACATGTGATGTAGGTGAATTAATTATCACAGTGAATATTACATAGTGAAAAGTTGATACCACTCAAGAAAATGACTGGTTACACAAAGTGGAAGACGTGTGCTCACAGAACTGTGAATTCTGAATACTTGCCAGTGGAATCCATTCGAAAACTGGTCCTGGGTGGCACTTGTTCTGGATGGGAAAATGGGGAATTAAAGTTGAAATTCATTGATGACATTTTAAAATTCATCTTTATTTTCTTTTTGTTGATACTATAAACTCCTCCAACCCCAATCTTGTGCTTATATTTATTTAATTTTTTACTTGTTTCTAAAATCCTTTGAAGTTGGTGGATAGATTTACCTGCCTATATGTAAGTGTGTATGTTCATGTATTTTCACATACATGAAAATATAAAAATATAGATTCTTTTATCAGCATGGAAATACCAATTCCAAATTTTATTATGTTTTTATTTTCACTATAAACTATTTATTTGAAAATATGCCAATTAAAAACCTGAAATCTATGCAACAAGATTTCTTCAAAACCATATTATGATGCTTTTACATACAACACTTAAGATTTCAATTTATGATCATACTGATTTAACACCAGTCCAAATATTTTGAGATTTCTTATCATTTTGATAGCTCAGTAGTTGAGTTAAACTGGTTCATTATAGCAATGGAGAACCTTTATGAAAATTATGATGTGGTCTACAATTTATCTAATGACATTAACATCAACATGAAACATTTTTTAAATGTAGGAATGTTCACATTTCAAAGTTCATGATCCTAGAAACCCCGGTTCTATGTATTGGAAGTATTTGGAGATCAGCTGTTCTCATGGATTAAGGTTTATCGGATGCATACAGGTCTACCCTACCTCTTCACAGATGTGCATAAGAAATACAGTTGGTACCTGCAACTATTGAGCATGTAGAAAAATGACATCACTATACTGCCCCTTGAGTTTATTCTGCTTTCCCAAGTGCTATACAGAGGTGGGAGGGAGTGAGCTGCAAGGTATGTGAAGATCAGAAAATACTTTATTGTGCAGATGCAAGATAAGCCTAGGATGCTAAGAGATTCACATGACTTGTTCTGTATTTTTTTCCCCAGACAACTCTTCAAGATCATTATTTAGGAAAAAAAATTCACGAAAACATCCCTTTGTTTTTAACTTGTTTGTAATTAAAACTCACTATCCAATAATGTGCTGTTATTTTTTTAAACTATTACTTTGGAAACATCACCCCTACATACTCTTGTTACAATTTCCTTCCTTCTCTCCGCTTAGACTATGTAGCTCAGATTGACTCAAAGGCAGCATTTTCCTTCTTCAGACTTTTACTTGCTGAGATGAGATTTGTGCTTTCACACCCTGTTTACAGTAGTCATTTTTTTCCTATAATCTTCAAATATTCTTCATCTTCCTTTATAGTTTTGTTCATAGACATATTACTAAACCATGTGATGGGGTTTAGTCTGAGACATGCACAATTCATATGTATATAAAGTCCTTGCCAATAAACATCTAAGAAAATAAGGGTTGTATTAGAATGAGTTGTTGAGATTTATCTAAGAGTGAAAGGATATTTCTGCCTTTATGACAAGCTTAATATAACTAATCATACTATCAAAAATTTAAAGTTACCAAATCCTTCTAGAGCACAGTGCATACTGTTGATAAAATAACTAAGTTTTTTTTTTTGCAAGCAGCATCCTCTTTATGTTTAATATGTAAGTCAGTTTTAAGTTGAAATATATGTTAGAACATTATTATTATAGTCATGTAAATGATTATGTGGCTATATATATATAATCACTAAGTGATTATTATAGAGGGGTCAGCTTAAGAGTATTCAAGTAGATTGAGAAGAATGTATCACAGAACATCTCAGTATTATGCCACTGTAATTTTATGATAGAGTAGTATTATATGGGGCATTATAAATACTGGTGTTTTATCAACAAATTAAAAAGTATCAGAATGAGACTATATTGCTCCAATCTGGAGCTCAGTTCATTTTGTACAGGGACCTAGTTTTGTTTAGTGGGGCACTGTGGGTGGATTTTTCTTTGGGCTGACTGCCAGCTCACAAACCAAAAACAAACAAACAAACAACAACAACAGCAAACGCCACACAACATAGAGACATTAATTATGAAAGTCTGATGTTAGCTTAGGCTTATTCATAAACCAGTTCTTATAACTTAAATTAACTCATATTTTAAGTATATGTTCTTATACATGGCTCAGTCACATTTATTCTGTACTGCTCATTCTGCTTCTTATGCATCTTGCTGGTGACTCTGCTTTTTTTCTTCCCAGACCTTTCTACCCCAGAAGTCCTGCCTAACTTGACCTAGCTGTCTGTCTATTGACCATTCAGCTTATAAACCAATCACAGCATAAATATTCACACTGTATAAAGGAATATCCACCACAGAGCACAGCAATCATGTCTGCCAGGGAAGTTGTGTAAACATGAATTAGTTTTTGAGCAGAAGCATTCCTTTATAAGAGCCTTCACATTTACTGTGGCTATCTAGGATTTTGTCTGAGAAATATCCTGTCATCAGAAAGGTAGATTTGTGTCAGGGATGGAAGACTGCCATCTTCTAAACACTGGCATTAGTGTAACAATGACACTTTGTTATCATAATCTCACTAGGATTTACTTGCTATGTAGCAGTTAAACTCCATACTGAAGCCCTGGTGGTCTCATATTTTAAGAGAATGAACTTAGCTCAAGAAACCCCATTTTGTATTCTAGTAGCCATTTTATATTACAGAAGTAAAACAGAGTTCAGTTTCACATTCCTGGCAGGGGTTTGCCCTGTTCCAGGAGAGAATGAGCTAAGTAAGCACTATCTAAGGACACCTAGATGATCCAACCCTAAGGTAGTAAAACAGCCGGCCACACCATCCAGGTAGGGTCCAGGAATGCTAAGTTGTAAAATGTTCCTGAACATGAGCTCATCCACAGCACATCTGCATGCTTCATCCCAAGTAACCCTGCCTTGTGGTCTTTGCTTATAAAAAGCTTGTGTAACTTGGGGTGCTCAGCTCTTCCTTGCACCACACCTATGCAGTTGCAGGTGTAGGGAACAAGCTCCCTGCCTGGCTTGTATTGCACTGACAATAAATCTTGCATTTCAGACAGGACATCTCTGTCTCTGGTGGTCTCTCTAGGTAATGGAGCTTTGGGCATTACATTTTGGGGGCTTGTCCAGGATCCCCAGAGACCCCACTGAGATTCCCAAGGGTCCAGAGGCTCTTTTGGCCATAGACCGGTAACAGCACTCATTCTTGTATTTGTCTGTCCTTGTTACTTTGTAATAACTTTAGGGGTGGCTAGGGCGGACACACCCTGACAGCGATCCTGCAAGATAAAAAAGATGTCTCTAAACACTACTTTGACGGAGGGAAAACCTGCTAGAGGTATCCCTCTGTTTGAGGTCACGGGCACAGAGTGGCCATTTGTTTTTAATAATCCCCGACTGGGAACAGAAAGGTCTGGTTTCCAACTTGGGAGTGTCTTTGGGAGAGAAAGATTGCTTTGGCTTTGTCCTGGGAACTGTCAGGTCGTGTTGTGACTTTAATTGTCTTTGGAACCCTAGAGACCTGAGAGAGTCTCTGGTACTCTGTCACTCAATTATGGGCCCTTGTCCTTCTGTTTTGTCTAAAATATGTTTCTTTGTATGGCAAGAAAAAAAAGCGCTGCTCATTTGGGCCAAGAAGAAGAGCAGTGGCCCAGCTGTTTGCCTGCTCTTATCCTCAGCCTCCTCCACAGCTGGGGCGATCCAGGGCAAGTGCCAGAGTCTGGAGTTTGACCTTGTTTGGCAGGTCCGGGCTGGGACCTGGGACCTGCCAAGCCCCCATCAGGACTCTGAAATGTGGCCAAGGGGATGGACTGAGAGGAGAGACATGCCGGTGCCTGCTGGGCGTCATCTCTGGGTATTGTCAGAATGGTAGCCCCTCCAGGGCACAGATGCGCTGGGCATGTTGCGTGCTTGTGCTGCTGGTGCTGTGCCATTGTAGAGTTGTCTCGTTTTTCCACGGCAGTGTTCTGGGAAACTTTACGTGCAACCTCCTTAAAAATGTTCCTGTTGATAAATATGTAAGTGCATAAAAAATGTAGCCACAGTATACACGTTTAACGTTTAGACTCATGTGTGTATGCATGTTTTGTTACTCCAGATGATGATACCTGCTCATCTGGTTCTGTTTCTAGTTAAAAAGTTCTGTTTGTCTTGTTAAAAAGTTTTGTCTCCTTCTTGAGAAAGTTGTAATGTTGTTCTGATATGTTTCTAATTTTGTTAAAAGCATAAAGCTAAAACAAAAGTAGTTTAAATATTTTTGCCATCTCTGTTGCCAATAGCAGCTGGTCACCACCCATAGTTGCTGTGACTGGTCAAAAATCAGAACTTAGCAAGAGTTCAAATGTCTTTTTGATATAAATAATGCTAAGACAGTGATAAAAAATATTAAATAAAATTTAAATCTGTTATAATTAAAATCTATGGATAAATAAATTTTAAAACATATGACATGATCCCATTTTAGATTGCCACCATTTTTATTCAGCCACATGGCTTGGTTATTGCAATCTTTGGTCAGCTCCATGTCTGGCAGCCATCTTTGCTAAGGTTAACAACCTTTTGTTCCCATGCTTTCTTTCCTCACTCATGCTAGAGGGTGGTGCTTGCCTGACCTGCCCTCAGAGCTAATCTCCAAACCTGACCAAAGTTTGACTCCAAGGGCAGAGAGTCACTGACTATGGTTGCTGAGCTACCCCAAGAATGTGTTATAACACTGTAGCCAGGGCTGCTTTCATCATTCAGAAACAATGAGTTGTAAAGATTTATCATCTTTTTAAAATGTTAGTTACAAATTATTACTAATTAAAATAAAAAAAACCCTACTGCTAGTTTCAGATGCTTCATGTTGGTCGTACGCCACTATAGTGTATGCATGTCTCTGTTTTTGTTTAAAATATTATAGTCATACAATATTTTCTGGACTACTGAAAAAAATCACAGAAAAGACTTTGATAAAAGTTTTTATATTGCCCAAGAAATAATAAAAAAGGCAAAAGGCTAAGATAATAAAAAAGTCGTCTAAAATAAAAATGCTAAAAAAAATCAAGGAGACAGACTACAGATACATAAAATGTTATGAAAGGCCAGAAATGATATAGATTTTGTTTTCTGTAGTTTCTCATACCTGCAGATATTGAATTTTTTTTAAAAAACCTATAAAATAAATTAAGTTTATCCACACTAAGTTAATTCTGTTTAATTTTTCTTTATTTAGAAAAAAACAGATTCTTCACTGCAAACTGTTTATGACATATATAATTATATAGACATATATGTGTCTTAAATTTAACTATGTGTAAATATAAACTATCTTTGAATATATATATAAAACTTAAATCCAACTCTGTGTATGTATAAATATAACTATTATTTTAAAAGACATGTCTAAGTTAAAAATATATTTCTTAATCCTAATAAGCTCTTTGTTCATTATATCTTCTTCTAGACTAAAAAAGAAAAAAGAACAAGCCATGAGTTTCCATCCTTCTAAAGTTAAAAAATAAGAAAGTCAATACTATAAAAAAATTAAAAAGTCAAAACACTAAAATACTAAAAATTAGTGGCTTAAAAAGTGTCTGTCCCTACTTAAGGTCTATTTAGGCTTAAAAATATATGCCTAGACTTCTTGTCTTAGCTAACTTTGTTAAACTTAAGCTATTTAGATAAACTGAGTCATATTAAAATTTTTCCTTTTGATGCTAAGAAAAGTTTCAATTCAATAACATAGTTCTTAGGGCTAAACCTGACAGTAATGCTAAGTACTGATGTGATTAATTATGGAAATGAGCTTAATTTATTCCCTTATATAAGTTTTCAAGGTTGAGCTTACAAGTAACTAGAAACAAAGTTTTTCTATTCAGATATACCTGGGAAACCCTCTTATTTCAGAGATCTGCAGAATATGGCATTTAAAATGCTTATTTAAAAACATATTAGACAGAATGATTATAAGACACCAAGATATCTGTGTCTCGATTATAGCAGTGCTGACCTGGGCAAGATGCCATAGCACAATGCCTGCCTGTCTGCCTGCCGCCAGGACCCGGCCTAGATCTGCAAGACATTGAAAAGTTGATCGCACCCTTTTGCCTAGACAAAGTAAGATCAGTCTTTTCCTATATGTCCTTCTACTGTGAGAAAACCTCCTACCCTAAAGGCCTGGCAGCCAAAGATTGATGCTGTTTGGACACTTCTGCCTCCAACTATGTAGAGATCCTAGATATGGCTAACTGGGTACGGACTAGTCTCTGTTGTTCTTTAATAGATTCAGAAGCTGCTCAGTCTGCACTTAGGTATAATTTATCCTTCTCATATCTCTGCAAGTATTGAGAGCTAGGCTAGTTATAACTTTGTCAGTTTAATAAAATCAATCAGATCCTTCTGCAAGGTGATAGCCAGCTTTCAAGCTCATTTTATAAGGCTTGATTAATAATACTAATATAACTAAAACTCTTATGTCCTTTTATAATTTATATACAGCCTAAATTTTCCCCACTTGTCTGTTCCTAAAGATGATGCTTTTCTCTTCTGGTTTAGAGACATTTGCAATTCACAAATTACTAAGACTGGGCCCAAAATTTAAATTCTAACTTTTGTTCTTAGTTTTAATATATCTCAACAGATTTCCACTTAAATAAGAGCTCTAGACTTGCTGAAAATTTGTGTAGACTAGTCCTACCGATATGGGTTGTTTCCTGCCTCAGCAACTAAATCAGACAACTACATGCCTCTGACAAAAGCGCTACATCTGGCCCAGCCCCTTTACTGGCTTTTCATCCTTTTTGGGCCCTGGCTGGCAACATGCCACAGTGTCAGCTTAAAACAGTAATAAAAAAACGTCGCCTGTATTCCTGGCTCATAACAAGTTAAAATGCTAAGTTAAAAAAAAAAAAAATCTTCTGGCATAAGAGACAAATCTTTTTGTAAAAGCCAAAAAGTCCCTACAGCCTAGAGTTTGGTTTTGCAAGTCATCTTCCTATAGGCTGTGAGACTCTAAAAGTCCCAGCTGCTCCTGTGAGACCTTGCAGATCAGTTTGGGCCTGCAAATGTGGGTGCAAGAGCTGGTGCAAAAGAGATAGAGTATGACCATCCTCTAGGCAGACAAGCCTGGACAGCTCTGCAATAGCTAAAACCAGGTAAAAGCTCCTGCCTTCCTAGAGCTAAGATTATAATGATGCTGTCAAGATAAGAGATGCTCTTTTTCTTGGTAGTCACCTTTTGCATCTGTGTCATGAAAAGACTACTTGTATAAACATATTGCCAAAGACCTATGATTAAGACAATAACCAAAAAAATAATAAAAAAACAAACAACTCAAAACTCCCATTTTATATTCTATTAACCATTTTATATTATAAAAATAAAGTTCAATTTCACATTTCTGGCATAGGATTGCCCAGTTCCAAAAATAATGAGCTAAGCACTATCATTCATCTAGATGATCCAACCCTAAGGCAGTAAAACCGCTGGCCATACCACCCAGGTGGAGTCCAAGAATGCTAAGCTGTAAAACGTCCCTAAAGATTAATTCATCCATAGCACACCTGCACCCTTGACCCCAAATAACCCTGCCTTGTGGTCTTTGCCTATAAAAAGCTTGTATAACTTAAGGATGCTAAGTTCTTCCTTGTACCACATCTGTGCAGGTACAGGTGCGGGGAACAAGCTCCCTGCCTGGCTTGTATTGTAATGACAATAAACTTTGCTGCTGCATTTCAGACATCTCTGTCTCTAGTGGTCTCTCTAGGTGAGCAAGCTTCGGGCATTACAATATTTATTCATAAGAACACTTTGGTTATACTGGGAATTTTCTGCCCTCCTACTCTTTATCTCATTTCAGATGTACCAAGTTTTAAATTCTGAATAAAATAAATTCATAAACTCTAGGATTATATCTAATTCCCAAAACATAGGAAAAAAAATGTGCTATAGCACAATGTTTATTGTACTGTCTGTAAAGATTCTTGTCACACCCAGTGGTGAACCCAACATGGCACTGGGTGAGATAAGAATTCCTGGCATGTATACAGGGGCCACGTGGTAAAGCCAACATGGCATCGGCAGAACATGCCACATGTGGAGGGCACACCCCTAGGCATGGCTACGTAAATCTATGTCTGCCCTTTCTTTTAAAAGGAGACACCACGTGTCAATCTGTCTCTCTTTTTGGCTCCTCTGCTCCTGTACTCATCTGGCAACTCTCCTGAATAAACTCTTGTGTGGTCCTGGTAGTGTGTGTGTACCTGATCTCACGTGCAAAACCAACACTGTTTATGATATTAGGTCATATCATGGTGATTTCCAATTTTAAAAGGAAGCTGATAGAAATATAGATGTTATCATAGTTTTCTAGACAGCTACCCAAAGATAATATTTTTGAAATTACATTTCCTAACTAATCAAGGTCTATCTATCAAAAATGGCAAACAGCTTTAATGGATTTATCGACCCCATTTTCTAAAATGTTACAAAGGCAAAGTGATATATTAGAAGTGCCAACTGAAAGACAGCCCCTCTCCCACAGGTCAAATCATAAACATAAATCACACCAAGAATAGAGTGATAAAAGGTAGAAAAATTACCTTTATAGTGCAGTTGAGGGTATTAAAATGATAATGTGCTATATGTTCTGTCTTTAATGATTTCAATGTTAGTTAAGTCATAGACAAAAGTGAACACTTTTTACATTTCAGTATTTCACTGTGGTAAGATTGTGTTTGGAAGAACACAGGTGAGGGCTGAGTTAATTAAGGCTGCAGGTCACTATCACTGTCCAGGCAGTTCAGGCCAGGGCTAAGCCCATGTTTAGCTGCAAGCTTGCTTCTTATATGGCAAGATGCACTTTCATGATTACTTAAATAGCTGCCTGCATTTGTGGCATCCATACATTTGTCCTTTCCAGTGTGCACTGAATCACATGGGTTCTGGACTCTCAGTCTAAGCACAGGGGAAGCTCGGAATGTGTGATATGGCCATCCCACCATCACTGGACTCTCTGGCGGTGTGCTGGGCTGGACGGTGCCATTTTCTCCTCCATCTTTCCAAATGGTTGTGTGACTGGGATGGGAGACACCTTTGTTTACTAGTAACAAGGAAGGGGCAGCTAGAAGGTCATCAGTCAGCCTGTGAGTGATATGAACTGTGCATTACACTGAGTAAGGAAAGAGTGCGATAATGAACAACAGAATGGAAAGTTGGAAGTGATAGTGTGAAACCCTATGTCTACCTTTTATCTGTTATACAGTATCATTTTATTCCAGGTGTAGTACTGAAAAACAATTTACATTTCCATTAGGCTATTTGACCATAGGACTTTCGATTGCTACCTTTGCTGAGACCTTTGTGACTTACTATGGTTTCTAGCCTCTGGAAAGAAAGTAGATGGTGTGAGCTGTTAGAGGAGAAATTTAAGAGTAATTTCTGTTTTAAAGAGGCTATCTCTTCAGATACATTAGACAGATGGGGCCTTGACATGTTTATGATCATACTCTTGAGTGATGTATTACTGCGAAGGAGCATGGACATGTTGAACCTCTTAAATTGTTGTTTATAATAAATAACCAAGGTTCAATGTGAAGGAAAAAAGTTTAGTAACTTCAGTGGTAATTCACTTCAGCTGCAAAGCCAAGGGCAGGCATGAGGGACCAGTGCCAGGGAGGAAGGAATTCTCTTCCTTATTCTAGTTGGGACCCACTCTTCTGCTTTGGCTGCCCAGAAAATGTCCAAGGACTTGATGGTGAAAAGCTTACCCTTTAGAATAAGCCTGAATTTGGGAAAAGGGAAGTAATAAGACAAGACACTCTTCAACCATTGAGTTTTTCTTAGAATGCCTGAGCTTGTGCTGAGAATGCCTGAGCTTGTGCTGAGAATGCCTGAGCTTGTGTTGTTATGATCCCAAAGCAAGCCGCACTCACTCTTTGGGAGCTCTCCATATTGCCTTGCCCACTCACAGAAGGAGGAGACATGACTGGCATCTGTTTGTTATTACCAGGATACAATCTCTTCTGGGCCTGGAGACAAGCCAGATTAAGTCCCATTCCCTGAGGGGACTATTGTAATGTGGAGTTGGAGTTGGCCTGTGTGATAAGATGGTAACTGACGTGGTCTGATAATGCTTAACCTTGTTCTTCTCTACTTCAGCTTGCCATGTTCTCTGTCTGAACATATTCACAATTCCTAGTGTTGTGGGAATTCACTGGAAATCTAACTCCCCAAACAAGTTTCTCCAAAAGTCATCCTAAGACTAGTTAGAGATAAAACTTGTAGAGGCAAAACTTGATTAATCAAATAAATTACTTGACTAACTGAAAACAAAACAAAACATTTTCTTAGTGGACGTTGAGACTTCCTACATCAGACATACACTTTGTTAGACATAATGGCTATTTCTCAGATAGACTGCTTAATAAATTATATAATTAATCACTCAAATGAGGACGGTCTAGAGAGTGACAAGGAAACTATTAATAATCATAACAGAAAAATCAAGACCATGGCACCCCAGGTACTTTCAGGTGTAGTCACCACAGATGGTTTCAGTCACTAGATCATCAAAAACCATTTTCCATCATATCAGAAATACTGGGTTGGAGCAAGGACACCCTCTTGTTAGTACTGCTTTCTAAAAGAAATCCTGGGCCTGAAATTGTTTCCCTGTGTATCTTACCAAACTTTTCTAATAAGTAGAGATTGTTTCTTGTGAGTTTTCTCTCTTGAGTGTCTACCAGAGTTGTAGACACACTGAGTCCTTCCTGATTGAGTGGACTCGGAGCCACCTGTGGGGAGGGGAATCTTCCTTTTTCTGTCTTCTTTTCTGTGGCTACCTCATCTTAGAAGAAGATAGGAGGTGGGTGGTAGTGGCTTCCTCTCAGGAGTGTATGCCTGCCATGTTCTGTTTCATGTGTCTCTACTAGCCTATGGCTGTCGTTCTTTGTTTAAAAATCACATCTTCCCAAGGAACACATCTTTATTAAGATGTCCTATGTGCATACATTAACTGTCAGCTTAATCTAATTAGGAGCCAAATGAGGCATAGCAGCTTTTACATCATTTGATAAATTTCCATCATTTACAGGGGAAATGGTGTCTTGAATCCAGATAGTTCCTTACAATTTTGACAATTCTATAGCTTTGTAGAGCCTGCTTGAAGGTGGAGAAACATCTATGTGGTAGCTGCAACCCAGTTCAAGTGTATACACAAAATCTGGGTGACTGCTGGCAGGGTTGTAAGGGGAGATGCCAGCCAGAGAAACATGGAAGGACTCAGAGCATAGCAGGGTTCGGTTCATTCTTCCCCACTCTGACCAATGCTGTCTTCTCCCAGGAAGAATCAATCTTACAGGCAGCAGTATCAGTGAGCTCTAAATCTAAAGCTTGTGCACACGACTCAAAGGGATGAGCACAGAAGTGTTTGCAGTCAAAGTCGTGAGTCTTGTCTTTCTCTGGATTTTGTGTGCTTCCTGGTCATTGTCTTGAGAGTTCTGTTTGAAGGCCTGGGTTAGGCTGGAGTTTCCAGTAATTAGGTACATTTCACATAGTATTGCCATAGCCATTTGGGAGGCTGAGGTGGGAAATTGCTAGTTTAATGCTAGCTCGGGCAATTTTATGAGACTGTCTAAATTAAAAATCAAAGTTATTACTTTAAAAATGTAGGTGAGAGAGTAAGATGTTTCTGTACTTGGAAATGAACAGTGTAGAGAGGACTGAGGCTGTTTGCTTGTCTCACACACATGGCTGGCGGGTAGAACGAGGTGCTGCAGAGTGCAAAGCCCCATCTTGTGCAGCCCATGGCAAGCTGGAAAGCACCCATGCTCACTTGGCTTCTTCACCTTCAGGGACAGTTTTTCTCACCATCACATGATTTCTGTATTTCATTCACACTCCATTGAGAGTTATGAAATAATACCGTAGAAGGGAAGCATAGGAAAGAAAATGAGCTTGCCTTCTTTTGGCTTCTTAAGAGATGTGACCTGAAGAGATGCCTGTGACCTTGAAACATCAGGGTGCTACTGGTTAGACACAGGAGCACATACAGGCTCTGCAGTGGTGTGGCAACGGGCTCTGGGGGAGGGGGTAGTGAAATTTGTAGTTGCTGCTACAGCAGCAGAGGAATGGGGGAGCCGGCTGGCAAAGAAAGATGTGGGAGGGTAAGGTGGACTGGGTATACTACAGGCCAGAAGGAAAAAGGCAATGAACAGAAATGGTGCTGCTGGTGCTAGATGTAGAAATCCTTCCTTTTTCAGGGTCAAATGGAAGTCACGTACAAGTCCTGTTAAGAAACTGAGGACATGGCTGTTTCAGCCAGAGGTGGAACCAATACAAAGATGCACTCTGTCCTGACTCAGCCAGCTTTGCATTATTGTGGAAGCTGCACATGGAGGCAAATGACTAACAAAGGCACACAGCCAGGGGTAAGCAGATCATCACAGCCCCTAATGCAACCCAAACATAAAGTAAGCTCTGGACATGGGGTGATGCTTCAGTATCACATGGGGTGTGTTTTGCCATTGGAATAGAAACATTTGCTGTGTATTCCACCAGTAGATACACTTTCGTTCCTTTTCCTATGAAATTTGTGAGAGCATTGGATACTGCTCATTTCTGGTGTCTTGCCACAGTGCTGGCAGCAAAGTGGATATTCAATAAACACTCAAGTATTGAAGCATACATGTAGCAATGGCTGGCTGATATCTTTGTAGGTTTTTTCTTCACTTTAATGAACACTTGTACCCCAAATTTATTTACACCCTTCATTATTCAGCTGTAACTGCCCCCTTTGCTCTGAATTTACTGTAGTAGATGCTCCAAGTATACAACCAACCCTCTAAAGATATTTCAGTCATTTACCAGAGAGGGAAGCAGGAAATTCAGTAGCTTGGATATAACTGATTATTGAAAAGTGTACACATGTGCAGACTCATTTTGATGGAAATGATTTCTCAATGGCCTGCTGTCCTAACTATTTTATCCACCAAAATTATTTCTAAAAAATGTTATAGAGGACAGGAAAAAGGTATTATGTTTGCTTTTTCTTTTACCAGCTGTATGCATAATTCTCAGCCCCTGAACTAAGCAGATTCAGATCCTTTGAGGCCACACACAATTTAAAACTTCCTATTCATGCTTCAGATGATGAAGTTGGAAACGATATATTGGGCTGAAGCAGAGGAAAGCAGCAGACTGTGAAAGGAAGCGCTGGGGACCAAAGCCTTTTAAACTTGACTTCTCTATCCTTTCTCAGATTCTTAGTATTCAGTGTCGTGTTTTAAACACTCCTGTCATTTGGTTTCCATGGAGGAGGTGACCTGTACAATGTCAGGAAGGGACACAACAAATGTGCATTTGATATTAAAAGCTCAAATAACTCCAAAGGTCTTCCATTAGAGGGGCAGGAGCATACACAGGCTTCAAGGCTCAAAGGCACCAGGCACATTAAACGGTAGCAGAAGATGCAGGCCCAGGTGATTGGCACCTGCTTCTCTCTGCTTTGGGGATGAATTGATTCAAGACTCCAAACTGGAAAAACTTGCCTGAAGCTTTATTTTACTTAAGGCTTGGACTTCTCCAACGACTGCCTTCAAGGCTCTCAGACTATAGACTGAAGGTCAGCTTGAATGGATTAGAGCTCCTAAACCTTGTTTTGTTTTATTTGGTGACTTGATCCAAACTAGTAGCCCCAACCCATCCCCCTTTCTTCAGGAGCTTGGGGGCAGAAGTAAGAAATTCAATTTAAACCCCAAAGCTAAAAACACCCTCTTTAAGCCAAGGAGTTTGGAAATTGGTTATGTAGGAGGGGCACTAAACTATCACCCGTCAACATGACTGTAGCTAGTCATAACATACATTTACAATTAGGTAAAAGACAGGATTTTAAAGTTCTTATAGTTATCCTTTCTTTGATATGCTAATTATCCTGATTTAATCATTCTACAACGTATACATATATGGAAATATCATATTGTACCCTATAAAAATAAAACATTGCCAACTAAAATGCAACTATACAAAAGAAAAGAAAAGTTTTATGGACAATTGTAGACCAACTGTCTTACTTTGGAGATACCTTTGAGCCTCAGAAGGTAAAATCATGCCAGATTATTCAGCCCCCATGTACACCCCAGACTGATGTCGGCACAGCCCCCATGTACACCCCAGGCTGATGTCGGCACAGCCCCCATGTACACCCCAGGCTGATGTCGGCACAGCCCCCATGTACACCCCAGACTGATGTCGGCACAGCCCCCATGTACACCCCAGGCTGATGTCGGCACAGCCCCCATGTACACCTCAGGCTGATGTCGGCACAGCCCCCATGTACACCCCAGGCTGATGTCGGCACTTTCAATGTACCCGTGCTTTACATGGTTTCCACTTACGCCTACTTTCATAGATGGCTCTCGATTTCTCATAGAGCTCATACGGGTCAGGCTTCCGTGGGTCAAAGGCCTCTGTTGAGTCAGGAAACGAGCTCCTGTGAAGGGCAGGTGGGAAGGGCAGGTTCTGTGGCACAGCCGGAGCAGATAGACTTGTCTGAGGACTGCCTTGGTTCTCCCACCGGTCCATCATCTAAAAGAAAAGGAGAACAGAGAACATGACCGATGAATTCAACCTGGCTGTTTACCTTGTTACCCTTAAAAAGACTTTCTTGCCTTGTGAACTCACATAAGCCTCAAAGGAAAATCGTCTCTATTTCTATGTAGGAATGTAGCACAGGCTGCTGTAAGTAGAGGTAGTGCCTGGGGTTTGTATGCAAGCTCTACAGCCTTGCCACACAGTAGCTAGGAATCTTTGGCAAACTCTTCATTTCTCTGATGTTTTTCCTTATAAAATACAGGATTACTTATGTGTGTATATTCAGGAAGAGTATAATATTTATCCTTGTCTGAAGATGGCCCTAATTTATCAGATCACCTCTCTAAAACAGAAAACAAAGTAGACTGTACATGTTCGCTTAACACCTGTGCACATCCTAACCCTCTCTCACAGCTGAACATTTCCATCATTTCCCCTACAGTTTGTGTGTATGGGACTGTAGTGGAATGTTGGGGTTTTTTAGGGAAGAGTACAAAAGTTCCAAATATCCTAAAGTTACTCTTTATATCTATAAGCCTTTACTCTCCTAATAAATATTAATCCTTATATAATATATCATATTTAAATAATTACAGTGATATAAGACCATCTGGGATCGATGGACGACATTCTGCTTGGAAGTCACATTCGCTGTGGGGGTGGTGTTGTCTCCCCTAAAATATCTCTGTTACATGCTTCCTCATTGGCCGTGCATGATTCCTGACCCCCACCACAGTGGGCACACACATGCAGCTAGAACTAATGCCCTTCATTTAGTGAGAAGGCTATTGTCATTGACCTGTCATGTTTCCCCTTTATTCTGCTAGCAGCCCTCCTTATATTTGACTCCTGTCTCTGCTTTTAATAAGCACGCAGTGTGTGTGAAGTGTGACGGTGACTTCTCTACACTCTCTTCTGCCTCTGAAGCTTTGCAGCCCCTCTCTACTTCTACCTGTACCTGCATTCCCTCTCTCTTTTTGTCTGGACACTAGATGCAGATGGACATCTCTTTTGTACAAAGTTGATGATCCCACTCAACTTTACTCTCTGATTCAAGTATCACTTCCCACTCCCAGCTATAAGGACAGGTCCCATAGGCAGTAGGTTTTCAGAAAGCATTAGTAGTGAATTAATTAACTCATAATTAAAAATGGACACCTAAAAACTGATGTGGATATAAAGCTTTCTGTTTCCTACTTTATTTTATTGCTTTTGTTTTTACACTGGGTATATTTTGGTGAGGATTCCACCTGCCATTCTTGTCCACCAGTCACCAATACTCTTAAGGCTGGAAGGGATGCGAGTGACCACACACCCTTGTCCTTCCTAGACATGCCCTGGGTAAGAGCAATGATCTCTCTGATCCACCCCCTACCTGGAACTGTGACAGGGGTTCATGTTGAAACTAAACATAGAAAACTTGAAAATAAGTAGGATAGTGATGCTTAAGTCAGTAAGACTAGGTTTAAATTGTTTCTGTATGGGATCCAGCTCAAGATTTCATTTAGATGGTTTTTATAGCAAGCAAGAATGAGTTCAGCTGCTTCACATTAAATATAATCTCTAGAATCACAGAGAGGGTAATTAGCTTGCCTGAAGTCCAACCAACTTGTAATTCTAACAGGGCTATTTGTTTAAACCATAACACTTTGGGGACAAATCTTAGAAGTATCAAAAAACAGGATTTAATTTTATCTCATCGGGGCTGTGACTTCTACTTAGTAAAACTCCTTATGCATTTCAGATTTAATAGAGACATTCATATAGGAAGCTCTGCTGGTATGTTTTCTTTTCATCTATAGCGATTACTTTACTACGATGTACTAGTCACAACTGTGTCTAAAGTCATGTCCTTTTAAATCTAACTGCTTTTAGGTGCCACATGGACACATTCTAGCCATGACTTTCTCAGTTCTGGTTCCACACTTTAAGATGTGAAAAGATAAAGGTAAATATATCAAAAACATGGTCTGAGAAGTTTAATATTCTACTTGCCAACTTGGAGCTTCAGGAAATGCACATTTTTTTTCATCTTCCACTGTGGGTTTTCTGCTAACCACATGTGTTTTGCCGGTGTGCATATCACTTGAGTATAACCACGGAAAAAGCTATGCTTCAGGTAGAATATTGGTATCCCTAAAAGACGATCATAAAGCTAGAGAACAAATAATGCTTCCAGCATTTTAGGGGAAAGTTTCTGTGGCAGATTGACAAATTCTACAATTTCTGTAGCACAAATTGGGAAATTAGTCAAGAGCCCAGCTGACCTTAGTAAAGCATCCATAACTTCTTGCAATGACAGTTATCAAATCCTGAGTTGCTCTGTCTGTCAGGGGTGCTTCAAAAATTGTAGAGTATAAAATCCCTGTCTGTGGGAAATCAGACTTCTGCTCTTTACCTCCATGGTGCTCTTAGCCTGTTCCCTCAAAGTAGGCTTACCTGGATCTCCAACTCAGCATGCTATTGAGTAAACTTAGGCCCCAGCTTAGAGCTACCGTATCCTGAGGCTGCAAGGTTGGTTCTTCTGACTCTGCTTTGTTTTCTGGGAGACTTTGATTTCCAGATCCCATGAATACCTTGAACTCAGATCCATGCCCAGGGCCATGGTCTTATTTGTGCTTACTGTCTTCCTGGTCTTGGGTCATTCCCAACTTATACTTGTCAGACATTTATCCCTCAACTAGGCTTATTGGGATTCTCCTGTTTTGTCTCAGCAGTGACCATAAGTAGGCTGATATTTGTAAACATCTCTCTAGAGTGACAATGGAAATGAAGCTATTTTTAATGTGTGAGAGAAGCTTTGGTGTCTTTGAACTAATGATTGGTTAGTGGATAAGTGAATGAATGCCTGACACTGTGAAAATCTCAGACTCTGAAACATGAGTGTACTAAGAAAACATACAGTCTACACCCTGATATCAAACAGTAAACACTCAAAAAGCTCATTTGCTTTATCCTCAGTTTCTGACTTCTGGGTGTACACAGGAGTGAGGCAGGTTTTCTGATTCTTGGGTGTACAAAAGTGTGAAACAGGCTTTCCTCCAACAAAAAGCAATTTGTAGAATTTGTTTTTTTTTTTTTTTCCTTTTGAGAGAAGGATAAACAAAGCCTAACAAGTCTAACCAGTATTATTTTAGGTAGGGCCAGGCAATGAAGGCATTAGGTTTGGTCCTGTGCTTGAAACACACACTTAGATTCTGCCATGCAAAGACAATGAGAACTCATTATGAGTAGCATCTTATTAGGTGAAGTCCCTGAGGGCCACTTGGTTGAGACCAAGCAGGAGGCTAGGTCTCATTTAGGATATTTTCTCACTTTAAGTGGATCATCAGTCTTACTTAGAAGAGAGTGTCTGAGCCCAGACACTGTGGATATACTGTGTCTGTTTCAATGAACCACTTAGCACATTGTATTCATTGTGGGGAGTGATTTACTTGTGGAGGATTTGTGCATTGGTATCTGCTTTCCACATTGATAAATGTTTATATTTTTTTAGCTCAACATGTTGAAGCACCATTATAAGCGTTTTATGTAGATTGACTTTGAATCCCCACAGAGACAGGTAAGAGGGTATTACCATTACTTCCATTTTACAAATATAGTCTTTGAGATGCAAAGGTCTTAAACTTTTACCAATAAACCAAAAAGGGAAAGCAGCAGCATTTGAACCCAGACAGTATGCTTAAGAGTCTGTATTCTAACCCATTGGGCCTTACATAGTATTCTTATGGCCCTTAGTCCAAGGAATTTTGTGCAGATACATGGAGAGCATTAAATCAAAGGCCTTTATATGTTTATTCAGCCTACAATCTGGAAATCCAGGTCTTAGTTCTTATAAAGATGCACAAGTTCAGGATTAATTGTATGCTGAGTTCTATAAAGCATTTTTGGGAATTATTGACTATGGGTGTAATTACTATAATGACAGCAAATGCTGTAATTATGCCAAATGACATAATTTGTATGACTGTGGTACACATAGGGAAGTCACTAGATTGCATAATTGTTGAACCATGATGAGGCTGCGAGGTTTCTGGTTAAATCAGATAAAGATGTGCATAACCACAGACAAAGATAAAGATGTGCATAACCACAGGTAGAGCCCACATTTGAATTGGGGATGAAAGGATGAAACTATTTAGAAGCTGGGCAAGGTAAGTCATACTTCATTTCATGCATTTAAAAATAACATCTTTCAAAATTGCATACCTTACTAGGAGATTTACTAAGTTCAAAGCACCTGCTTTTCCTCTTTGATGCATTCTGTAGAGTAGATGAGCAGAGTCATACACGAGAGTCTGCTTTGTGAGTGTCCTGCTTTGCAGCTCCACCTGTCCAGCTAAAGGACTTCAATATTCTATTAGGGCAACATTCTAAGTCACAGTCAAGGGAGATACAGAAAACCAACCCAGCTTAAGAGACTTAGGTCATTAATATTGGCACATCTTGGATGTTGAATGTCCATGTATTAAAGGCTTATCTTGGGAATAGCATGCCTGGGGAGTAGTGGGATCTTGGGAGTGTGTTAAGAAGACTGTAAGCCCCTCACCTTTCCTCTTCTCTTTTGCTTCTGGGCTTGGGATGAAAGTGGCTTTTTTACCATGAGATACTACTTGGTGCACATGCTTTGAGCATTAGAACCAGCCAATCATAGGCAGGAACCTTCAGACCAGAGCCCAGATAGGCCTTTCCTCTCTCTAGGCTGGTTGTTATCTCAGGCGTTTTTATGGTGCTAGAGGGGTGACTAACACTAGTTATAGTTTCAGCCTTAGGGCAAGTGGAGACTAACTGCTAAGCTCACTAGCATTGTAAGATCATTAGTGAAATCACTAATTTCCTACATCGGCATAAAAATTTTAGCATCTTTTAAAGAGAAATAGGACCAGAGAGGTTAGGTGATGGTAGAGGTTGTAGTAGCTGAAGAATATTAGAAGCACTACTCTGAGTGATTGCTATGTTCACAATGTATATTACATAGAATGATAATATACTATATACTCATGATATTTATCACATATAATTATATAGAGCTAGAATATATGTATGCATATTCACAAATATCTTTATCTCTATAGTCATTAGAATATTAATACAAATGGAAATAAATTTCTTGCAAGCCATATTTTATTTGCAGGATAAGACCTCCAGCCCTATAGTATGTATTAATTTTGAAATCTTAATATGACTACATTATGATATAGTATTTGTGATAGGAAAAACAAAAGGTTTCAAAGTGTTTGGTCACATCTTCCTAAATAATGTTGATGTCCATTTTTATAAATATATTTTTTAAATGAGGATAATCATAGAACTGGAAGATGAGTGACTCTCATATTGAGGAAAATAGAAAACAGAAGGCTGGAATGTGACTAAAGATGTGCTTTTTTCTTTGTATAGAAATGGTCCTCAGCAGTAACTGGAAGGCTTATTGAATGGTATATATATATTGTTGGCACTCTCCTGGTTTGGCATACTCATAGCTCATATGTAACCTGCACTCATTATATAGAGTGTGCATTAAAATCTGTTAGTAAGTTGTGAAAACAGGGTCATACTTAATATTTATTATTCATAAGTATCATTATTATCTAAATAAACTATTTTTAAAGTTGATCGTAAATAATTTTAGTAATAAAACATTTAAAAATGGGCATAATTACAGGAAATAAGATGACTTATCTTTGTATTTGAGGGCAAAACAGGACAGAAGAGCACAGAGGATCTGTTCTGATATCCTGGCATGGCAGCAGTGGGAGAGCATTTAAAGCCACTCAATTCCCTGCTTACTTAATGGTCTTACACAGAAAATAGAAATAAAGAGAAAAGTATAGGAATTCCAACTTACAGGCTTTGGAGTTTTCCATGGAGAAAAGAAACCTAGAATAAAGAGAACAACATAATGAAGAAAACAACATTTGAACTTGGAAACCGTGTCCCACTGCTGTACACAGACTGCATGATGGTTAGCTGATTGTATTTTATTTCAGATGAGTCAGAGAGCACCCAAAACAGCTCTGAAGCGAGCGATGTGCAGTTTTTTTTCCAAGGAGCTCACAGAATCTCTTGGGGATTATATCAATGAATGTATGGACACTTTTCTTCATTTTGCAGCTGAGAATCCTCAGGTGCTAAGGAGGTGAATGACACTGGCTGACATCTGCTTTAGGAAGCCCAACCCTGAGCATCCTCAGCGGTTCTTGTCACCCAACATGAGCGGGAGAGGCAGAGAGAGCAGAGAGGTAAAAAGTCAGACATGTAGAGGTCTACATCCCAGCTTAGTGTAAGAAATACTTCTCAGTTATCTTTGCTATTCCTATATTCAAAGATAATGAATGCAGCTCTACTAGACTCAGATCTAATTAAACCTCACATGTTACTGCCCCCCCCCACTGATACTTTCTATTGCAGGTTTCTATTATCTTTATGCCCTGATACTCACACATGTCATATAAAGGCAAGGTAATGTTTCTTTTTTAAAAGAAAGCAGAAAGATGTTTCAATATAATGGTGTTGAAACTGACATATACTGGCCCCAACAATCCAAAACATAATCTACCATACACAGGAAAGTTACTTTCTTCTCATCTCATATCTTTTCCCCTTTCAATGATTTTTGCTGGTATCATTATTAGATGATAACTAATAAAATGCCCAATACACTATTTCTCATGCCATGTTTATCTTCTTTAAATTGCTAAAATGGGAAGAGATGATGCCATGACCCATTTATAGAAAAAATCTGGAGACATTTGAACACAGAATTTCCTAGATGCTTAAGCAATCTAACTCAAGCATGTCAAAAATACTAATTATCCCTCAGAGGCCCACTGCCATAAACTGATGATCCCTTCCTAAGAGAGGGGACTGTGCAGTCCAGCATGTTTTACAGCCTTCTGCAGAGCAGTGGATCCAGCATTCAATGGAACCACATCATGGCTGAATCAACCTTTCTTTCATATGCTTTGAGCTTAATTCTTTTATGTCATAAAATAAATTATAATCAATGTATAGTTTAGGACTTACATTTTTTTTTAAAGAATTGAGAATAAAACTGAAAGGCTACATATATTTCTTTTCTTTTTTAAAAAATTTATTTATTTATTATGTATACAGTATACAGTGCCAGATGTCATCACAGATGGTTGTGAGCCAACATGTGGTTTTGCTGGGAATTGAACTCAGGACCTCGGGAAGAACAGTCAGTGCTCTTAACCCCCTGAGCCATCTCTCCAGCCCCATATTTCTTTTCTTGACCATTCTATAAAGTGTTGAAGACAACAATATAACCATGAATTTAAAAGTGGGGGGAAATTAACCCACTTTCCATTTATATTATCTTTGAGGAACTGCCAATGAGGTTTTTCTTTTTGAGAAAAGATGTTGTTCACACATCTTTACAGTTGTCCAAACATTCAGGTTCACTTCCCTCCTCTGCTGTCTGTTGTTAGGATACTGAGTTACTTGCTAGCTTCTGGAAGTTTCTTTGACTTTGATGAAAAAGTGCTGAGAGTATTCTTTTATGGAGCAACTGTCTCCACATGCAACATTATTTCTAAAAATTATTCTTTCATTTATATGATCACCTGACCCTTCAGCTGTGGTTAGGATGCCAGAGCTAGAATGGCCTGAGAGAGATAAAGATCAGGAGACTGAAAATAAACCCACCACAGTGCAGCTTCCCTTCCTCATAAAGCTTTTGCTCAGGCAGGCATCATGCCAGGAGCAAGGACCCTCAGTAGGCATCTTCACTGTTCTCATTTCAGCAGCTTCTGGAATATGTCTTCTGGAGAGAAACACAGGGTGGCTGAGGCTGCAGCCCTTTCTAATTATTACCAATGAGGAGTTTGGAGATAGGTAAGAGGAAGTATCAAAACAATTTCTTAGAGAAAATAATGGAAAGTTATAATTAATATAACTTTCTTATATTTCTTTGGCAAATGATTAATCATGCTACAAACATTTAAATCAATCTAACTAAAAACATGTATCTCAGATACACTCAGTTTAGTCTTGATTAGGTCAGAGGATCATGCTTTCTACATGATTACCTTCCAATTTTCTGCCCAGCTCCATTGATAGAACTACAGAAATACTGTAAGAGAGCGGGTCAAAAGACCATATATTATAAATGTGGTATAACTATAATTTCTTGAGGGAATGGCCTCCCTAGGAAGTCCTACCTATTCCAAAGAGGAACAAATTAAACCTTTTAAGTCTTTTAAGAGACATTCAAGTTATTATATTGAAGTTTATTTCTGATTTTGCCTTCTGGTAAGAAAGGATCACAGACTTCCAACAACCGAGAAGCCTTATATATATATATATACACATGCACAAACTCACACATAGGTGTATAGTGACTATGTGCAGAAATTTCTACTGGTGCTTTATTTAAAAGCTGCTCATTTTGTTCCTGCACTTCCCATTCCCCCACCCCCTTGAAACAGGCATTCTGCCTGGGGTGCTAGTTTTTCCTATCCTGTGTATTTTACTCGGTTTGATGAGACAATTGCTTTGTGGGTCTCTAACTGCTCAGCCCCAGGGAAACAATAAGAGATATAAACTCCTTTTTTTCTCAGACCTTGTAGAACTAAGGTCATCTTCATTATAAAATCAAGGCCATAGTAAACTGGCTGTTTTATGTTTTAGCTTCTGGCTTCACTGCTACAGCACGAGCAGATTAGAATTCCCCCCAGGGACTGAGCTGTGTTTAATTAGTTGTCTCATAACATCCATGCCTGTCATTTATTGTCTTTCATGTTCAGCACTTATAATTCTGTATGCATACAAAATTCAAACACATTTCTTGACTTTTGAGACCACAAAAGCAGAAGACTTTAAGGTAACATTCTAAACTAAATAAAACTCGAGTGAAAAAGTTTAGATTAACCTGATAGGAAAATTTAGATACATTTTCATATAAAGTGCATCAGACACCTGTCATTTTGGAAACATGTAAAACTAAAATATTATGTATAACGCTGCCTAGTGGCTTTGTAAGATGAGCAGAGGAAAATATAGCAAAAATGGCTTATATAAGATTTTTTTTTAAAATTGAGAATGGTAAGCTGACTAGAAAGGACAACATTGACTTCATAGAGAAGCTTTAATTGAATTTATGTATGCCAACTGGCCACAGATTTAAATAAAGCAAGGCACACAATTGCTAGGTAAGATATAATATGTCTAGCTAAATTAAATTCCAGGTGAACAATTTTGCAGGACAGTATGCTTCACATATAGCATAAGACATATTTCAAGGAACATCTGTTTTTGTTTATCTGAACTTGAATTTAACTATAATCTGGTATTTTTATTTACCAAATCTGCCAGCCCCAAGCAGGAAAGAATTTATATATGTCCTAGCAACTATTTAAAAGGTAACTAGCATCTAGTGCATGTTGTATCCATCCATTTCAGTGGGACAAATCAGAAAATATTTATTATTTCCTTTACTCTCTGGAATGTCTCTGCATTTGCCATATAAATCCTTGGGTCCTGTAGGATGCTAGTTAACCAGAAACTGGACCAAGTTCTAGATGCCAAAGGTGCACAGCCCTGTGAGCAATGTGGATGTCACCCAGGACCAGTCAGTCCTACATTGTGGTGCTGTTGGAATAGTGCTTCTTCCTAAGCAGAATACTCTGAGTGGTTCTTTTCAGAACAGAGTTATGATACTTGATACTTCAAATGAAAGGAGCATACTGAGAAAGAAACTAGGGAAACAGTTCCATTCACAACAGCCTGAAAAATTATCTCACCCAAGACTTATACAATGAGAACACTTTATGATTCTGAAGCAAAAAACTGAAGGAAAGCAGGTGGAAAGATCTCTCTGCCCACGGGCTGGCAGTGTTAGCATGGTGAAAATGGCTGTCTACAGAACACATAGACAGATTCCACACAATCCTCAGTAAATTCCACTGCAATTTTTCTTACAAAATGAAAGAACATTTTAAATTTCATATTGAAACACAAAAGGCACAGGGTAGCCCAAACGATTCTGAACAATAAAAGAATGGCTACAGGCATTATCATCCCAGACTTCAAGTTATACTACAGATCTATAGCAACAAAACCCGCATGGTACTGCCATAAAAACAGACACTGGAATCAATGACACAAAACTGAGGACCCACACATAAGTCCAACATTGACAGTGCCCTGATTTTTGACAAAGAGACTAACAATAAACATTGGAGAAAAAAATCAGCTTCTTCAACAAATGGTGCTGGTCACACTGGATAACGACACGAAGAACAAAAGCTGATCCTTATCCTTCATGCTGCACAAAACTGTGCTGGAGGATGAACAGGGTAAGCAAGCGCTTAAAAAAGTTACACAGAGACCTGTGAACTGGAGAAGCTTCCTAATACACACACACACACACACACACACACACACTCACACACATACTCTCTCACACACAAACACTCAGACACACTCAGACACACACTCACATACACTCAGACACACTCACACACACTCACATACTCACACACACACACTCACACATACACTCACTCAGACACATACACACACTCACATACACACACTCACACACACACTCAGACACACTCACACACACATATTCACACTCACACACATACACTCACACACACACACTCACGCATACACTCACTCAGACACACACATTGACATACACTCACACACACACACTCAGACACACTCACACACACATACTCACACACACACACATACACACACACATACTCACACACACACATACTCACACACACTCACATACACTCACACACACACTCAGACACACTCAGACACACTCACATACTCACACACACATTGACACACTCACATACTCACACACACATAGGAACTTGACTGAAATTACCCTTTAGTTGATCAACAGTGCCCCTACTAGTTATCACAGGATAACAAATAACTAGTTCCTGTCACTTGGTTTTTATTTATCTCTTTGGGGGTTGTTGGCAAGTAAGCTCCCCTGGGCCCCAAACATTATAGACCATTGTGAACACTCTTGGTTGCTTTCCAGAACTTGATGGTAGAACCCTCTTGCTGAAGACACCAGGAACTTGAGTTGTAGAATGTGGAGAAATCAGCTCATGCTAGCCTGGAAGCTTCATCACTATTGGCCAGCTTTCATAGAGCTGGGAGGTAATCACCAGTTTTAGCCAGCCATGAACCCTGTGGGCTACAACCGTGATGGCTGTGTTTCTGTGATAATTTACAGGTACTTTCACAGGGTAACAGGATGGGGAACAGTCTTACAATCATTCCTTTCGGCAAAGGACCAGAACGCAGTGAACATCAAGTGGACTCACCACCGTATCGATGTGGAACATGCCAGAATAGCTTTCCGAGATTTCCTGAAAGTTCTCTAAATAGAACTAAATCTTGAAATGCACTTCTGTTTTTCAGTTGAAATACCGAATGCCAATTGCAAAACTTGAGGAAAACCCTGCTAGACATATGATTCAGGTTTTAGAGCTGTTCACTGCAAGTTCACATACTTAACTGTTTTCTGCAGTTAGCAAGCATGATGAAAATGCTGGGGACACTTTCCTCTTTAAGCAGAGAAGAAGGGTCAGGAGCCATTTCGAAGCAAAGGCCTGTTTCCTAGCCGATTTTCATGCACTGTTTGCTTTATGATGAAGATAGGGCAATGTGAACATATTAAACACTACTCAACTGAACACTTGGAAGCAGTCTGTGGCTGAAAATTGCCTCAGCTTACATGATTTTCAACTTCCTGAAGGTGTGAGAATAATATACGTGTGGTACAAAGTATACTTTTCTAGTTCTCTCTTGTGACACCCAGCAGCAATTCATAGTCAGTTGCATAAGTGAAGAGGACACACCCACAGCCTGCAGGGACCTGTTTCTTTTTCTTTTTTCTCTTTTGATTTTTTATTTATTTTGAATAAAGTCTCATTTTTTTATCCATGTGTCCCCTTGTTCAAACTCCCTTCCCCCTTCCACCCTCCCAGTAACTCTCTCTTCTCCCCCATCTCCTCATCTCCTCCCCAGCAAGGGCAGGAGGTCCCGGTGGCTTAGTTAAGCATCCACTGCAGGCAAATCCGATTTCCTCATCCTAATATCAAGACTGGGTCCGGTGAGGGCCCTGTTTCTAAGCTGTTATCGTGACTTTGCTCGTTGTATTAGCTGCAGTTTGGCCTCATCAGGACACAAACCCATTTGCAGTCAAGGGTCATCAACATGCTTGGATTAAAGTGGCAAATTTTATGTTATATGCATTTTGCCACATTTCTTACCAATGTAATTTTTAAGAAGGGAGAGACGTGGAAAAGGAGAGTGAAAGCCTGCACACTCATTTGTACAAGAGTGAGAAGAAAGCAAGAGCTCTCCGCAAAGTCCCTGTGACACCTTTCTGGAGCTACACCTGGATCCCCCGCGTAGACATTTTAACTACATACATGATATATTTATACAATATATGATAAGCAGCAGAGTGAAATATATCACATAAGGAAAATGTTATATATAGATATAGTGAAATATATCACATATGCATATATTTATTTATTTTTTTGAGACAGGAACTCTTGGCCTTACACTTGTTTTCTTCCCCACCTTCTGAGTCAGGCAACATCAAGCTTGGGTTATCTGGTGCTGAGGATGAGCCCAGGGTTTCCTGCTTGCCAGGCAAGGACTCACTAGGTGCTGTCACTCTTGTGCCATCATTAAAAAGGACAGCCACTCTGAGCCAGAAGCATCTCAGGAAGCCTTAGATGCTTCTCCTACAGATGAAACTGCTTTTAAAAGGATTTCCAAAGTGGTCCACAGCAGCACCGGAGGCTTTTAGAATTTCCAGTTAGGACTAATTTGGGAGAGAAAAATACTACTAATAAAATTCATTTTTATTTTTCATTTTCTCTCAGACTGGCAAACAGACCAAAGCTTTCCATAAGAAAGATAAAAATAAAAAATAAAAATAAAGAAATGCCTTTGGTAATTGTAAGCCAGCAGGTAATGAGCAAATTCCCGCTAAACACTAAGCCAAGTTCAGTGTTTCTCTCTTGTTTTGATGGATTCTGGAGTTTCCTGCCAAATTCATTACATGAGTTAAGCTCCACAATTCCTTTAGATAATTTAAAATATTTGAAGTAGGTAAAAGGGCAATTTCTCTTACTGAACTGACCTAGGCTAAAGATCTTTTCCTTAAGCAATTATGGATGGAACACTGTTGACAATATTCAATTTTGCCAAGCAATGCTTCTCTGTACAGAAAAAAGTCTCATCCCTTGCCATTTTGACCTGAGAGAAGATATTTTCATATTTTATCCATGAAGTTTACATACACACATGTATGATGTAGTGTGTGGTAAATTGAGATTTTCTTTGCAACACTTTAAAATGATTTTTCTGTATCTTACACATGTAATTAATGTTTGAATAAATAGCATGAAATTGTTTTCAAATGTTCCTGCGCCTCTGCCTTTGATTATTATTAGAAGAACAATCTGAACATTCCAAGAAATGTCAATGAGCATCAGAAAGGGTAAGTCTGAACAGGTCTTTTAATAAAATCAAGAGATGAAAAACAAGCCTGGAAGATGAACAGCTTCAAACAGGAAGGAGACAAAAGATAGTGAGAGTGAGGCTTAATCAGGGAAGAGCATGCCTGGAGGAGATATGATCAACTATAGAAGCCTTTTAAATGGTTTCTAATTAAAAGTGTGTGTGTGTGTGTGTGTGTGTGTGATGCATGTATGAAGCTAGGCCAGAGAGGGTATAGATTCTCCCTACCCCACCCAAGAGCTGGAATCACACATACTTGTGAACCTGCTAGGACCCAAACTCAGATCTCTGGAAGAGCAGCAGCAGGGGTGCTTAACTGCTGAGATATCCCTACAGACCCAGAAGAGGTGTTCAGTCTATGCTATAAATAATTCTAGGGGCAAAGAGAAGAAGTGTTTGGGTTTGTGGCACACCATAAACACAAAGAAATTGAAGGCTATCAACACTTTGTAGTAGAAAAAGCCTGAAACTTGTATGCATGGATGATCTAGGGTTAAATGGGAATTACAAAACATGAGAGAATAAGATGGGGGAGGCAGGACAGAATAGAAGATGGTAACTGGAGATACAGATAAAACTAAAGACTTAAAAACATACAAGTGTCTACCAGTTTTAGGCAGAATTCTACCAGACTTTAAAAAAGTTAATGCCAATACTTTTCAAATATTTCACAAAATAGAAGCAGAAAAAATATTGCCCAATTTCCTTTATGAGGCCACAGTTACCCTGATACATAAAATACATAAATACCCAACAAAGAGAAAATTACAGACCATTTTCCTTTATGAACATAGATGCAAAAAAATCTCAATAAAATACTTGTAAACTGAACCCAAAAACACATAAAAAAGATCATCAAGTAGACTTTATCCCAGAGATGCAGGGATGGTTCAATATATGAAAATTGATAAATGTGGGTTCCAGGATGGGGTGCTGTCTGCAGAGCGTGTCACAGTCCACTCTGGAGCAGGTGGAGATAAACTCTGCCTGTCATGGTCCCCCCAGCTGCTGCTGAGGGAGTTTGCAGGGCTGCCACCTTGCCTCCAATTAGTCAAACAGAGAAAGATTGAAGACTTGAAATTCAGTCCCCTGCACAGTGCAGAAGTAGTGATTGAGCACATCTTTTCCTCAGAGGTCACAAGAGACACACAAGCCCAAGTGCCACAACTGACCAGGAGCCACCTAATCGTGAACCACTGAAGCCATGGGCAAATGCCAGTGCAAAAACTTACATAATAATATAAAGAACAACAAGGCAACTCCAGAAGAGAGTGACGATCCTACAAATACAAGACCTGAACTGAGCAATGAAGAGGAAACAGAAGGAAACAACACCAAAAATTCCTTTTTGATGATCATCGAAGCTCTCAAAGAAGAGATGAAAAATAGCCTTAAAGAAATAGAAGAAAATACAAACAAAAAATTGGAAGAGATGAACAAATCTATGAAAGAAACATGCCAAGAACTAAAAGCTGAGATAGAAGCAATAAAATAGGCACAAAATGAGGCAAAGATGGAAATAGAAAACCTGAAGAAAAAAGCTGGAACCACAGATACAAGCATAACAAACAGAGTTCAAGAGATGGAAGATAGAATCTCTGAAGTGGAAGACTCAGTAGCTCAAATAGATATATCAGTCAAAGAAAATAGTAAAACTAAAAAAGCCAAAACTAAAAATGTTCAGGTAATCTGGGACACCATGAAAAGACCTAATTTGAGAATAATAGGAATAGAAGATGGAGAAGAATAACAGCTCAAAGGAACAGATAATGTTTTCAATAAAATCATAGAAGAAAATTTCCCTAACCTGAAGAAGGAAATGCCTATAAAGATACAAGAAGCTTACAGAACACCAAATAGATATGACCCCATAAAAAAGTCAGCACGCCACATTTTAATCAAGCCACAAAACATATAGAACAAAGAAAAAATTTTAAGAGCTGCAAAAGAAAAGGGCCAACTCACATATAAAGGCAGACTCATCAGAATAACGCCTGACTATTCAATGGAAACGATGAAAGCTAGAAGGGCTTGGTCAGAAGTTATACAGATGCTAAAACAGCTTGGCTGCCAAACTAGAATACTATACCCTGCAAAATTATCAATCACCATAGATGGAGTAAACAAGGTATTTCAGGACAAAGTCAGACTGAAAGAACATCTATCTACCAATCCAGCACTACAGAAAATATTAGAGGGAAAACTCCAACCAAAGGACCCCAGATACACCCTTGAAATCACAAACAATCAATAATTCCACAGAAGAATACCCCAGAGAAAGGAAAGACAAACAAGTTACTACCAAAAATTGCAGGAAATATGAATCAATGGTCACTAATTTCCCTTAATATCAGTGGTCTCAACTCTCCTATAAAATGTCACACACTGTGGTGGAATATTTTCTGTATAATGTAAATAAAGGAGCTGTTTTGGTCCATGTAGAATACCTTAGAAGTAGGTGGAGAATCAGAGCACAAACAGGTAAGAAGAAGGGTGGAGTTTGTCAGTCGCCATGTTCTCTGTGTACTGTGAATAAAGAACTGTTTTGGCCTGTGTAGAGCACCATAAAAGTAAATAGAGAATCAGAGGCAGCCAAGTAGGAAGAAGGGTGGAGTTTGCCAGTCCCCATCTGTCCCCGAAGAAGCAGCATGTAAGAGAAACAGGTGAGTCATGGGCAGTGGCCACGTGGTGGGAAGATTAATGGAAATGGGTTGAATTAAGATGAAAGAGCTAGCTAGTAATGTGCTTAAGATATGGGCCAAACAGTGTTAAAGTATATAAGCATGTGATTTCATTTCTTTTGGGGGACAAAAACTGTGGGCGCACAGACCAGGTTCCAAACCACAAGCGCCACACGTGCGCCAGGCACAAACCTCCAGACCCAAAACGGGTCAGGGAAAACATATTACAACAACACACTAACAAGATGGATACAACAACAGAAGCCATCCTTCTGTTGCCTACAAGAAACACACCTCAACCACAAAGACAGACACAGGCTTAGAATAAAGGATTGGGAAAAGATTTTCTTCTGTTGCCAACAAGAAACACACTTCAACAACAAAGACAGACACAGGCTTAGAATAAAGGATTGGGAAAAGATTTTCCAGTCAAATGGTCCTAAGAAACAAGTGGGAGTTGCAATCCTAATATCTAACAAAGTAGTCTTTAAGCTAAAAGCAATTAAAAGGAACCAAGATGGTCACTACTTATTCATCACAGGAAAAATTGGTCAAGAGGAGATTTCAATCTTGAATATTTATGCCCCTAATACAAGGGCACCTACTTATGTAAAAGAAACACTGCTAAAGCTCGAATCCCACATCAATTCTTACACCCTAATAGTGGGAGAATTCAATACCCCACTTTCAACCCTGGATAGATCAACCAGACAGAGACTCAACAGAGAAATAAGGAGTCTAAAGGAGGTTATGATGCAAATGGATTTAATAGATATCTATAGAAGCTTCCACCCACATGCAAAGGAATATACATATTTCTCAGCTCCTCATGGAACTTTCTCCAAAATTGACCACATAATTGGTCATAAAGCAAATATCAACAGATACAAAAAAATGGAAATAATCCCTTGTAACATATCGGACCATCAGGGCACAAAGTTAGAGTTGAACAACATCAAAACCCAAAGAAAGCCTACCAACTCATGGAAACTAAACATCACTCAGCTGAACCATCTCTGGGTCAAGGAAGAAATTAAGAAAGAAATCAAAGTCTTCCTAGAATTTAATGAAATTATATTTAATGAAAATGAATCCACAACATATCCAAACTTGTGGGACACAATTTTCCTCTCAGTCTTAATAGGAAAATTCATAGCGCTAGATGCCTGTATGAAAAACCTAGAGAAATCCCACACTAGAGACCTAACAGCTCAGTTGAAAGCCTTAGAACAATTAGAAGCGAACTCACCTAGAAAAAGTAGATGGCAGGAAATAATCAAATTTAGAGCTGAAATCAATACAATTGAAACAAAAAGAACAATACAAAGAATCAATGAATCTAAGAGTTGGTTTTTTGAGAAAGTTACAAGATAGATAAGCCCTTAGCCAAACTAATCAAAAAACAGAGAGAGCATGTTCAAATCAACAAAATCAGAAATGAAAAGGGGGACATAACAACAGACCACCAGAAAATACAGAGAATTATCAGATCATATTTTGAAAATCTGTATTGCACAAAAATGAAAAACCTAGAAGAAATGGACAGCTTTCTGGACAGATACCATCTACCAAAATTAAATGAAGATCAGATTAATTACCTAAATAGGCCTATAACCCTTAAGGAAATTGAAGCTGTCATTAAAAACCTCCCCAAAAATAAAAGCCCTGGTCCAGATGGTTTCAGTGCCGAATTCTACCAGACATTCAAAGAAGAATTACTACTGTTACTCCTCAAACTATTTCACACAGTAGAAACTGAAGGAATATTGCCAAATTCCTTTTATGAGGCCACAATTACCCTAATACCCAAGCCACTCAAAGACAACAAAGAAGGAGAATTACAGACCAATTTCCCTCATGAATATTGATGCGAAAATTCTCAACAAAATTTTGGCAAACCACATACAACAATGTATAAAAGATATCATCCACCATGACCAAGTAGGCTTCATTCCAGAAATGCAGGGCTGGTTTAACATACAAAAAACTGTAAATGTTATCCATCATATAAACAAACTTAAGGAACAAAACCACATGATCATATCATTAGATGCGGAAAAAGCCTTAGACAAAATCCAACACTCCTTTATGATTAAAGCCCTAGAGAGATCAGGAATACAGGGAGAATATCTAAATATAATAAAGGCGATTTACAAGAAGCCGACAGCCAGTATCAAACTTAATGTAGAAAAACTCAAAGCAATCCCACTAAAATCAGGAACTAGACAAGGATGTCCTCTCTCCCCTTATCTATTCATAATAGTTCTCAAAGTTTTAGCTAAAGTAAAAAGGGAACGAAAAGAGATTAAGGGCATACAAATTTGAAAAGAAGAAGTGAAGCTATCTCTGTTTGCAGAGGATATGATTGTATACGTAAGTGACCCACAAAATTCTTCCAAGGAACTGCTACAGCTGATAAACACCTTCAGCAATGTAGCAGGATACAAGATTAACTCAAAGAAGTCAGTAGCCCTTCTATACACTAAAGATAGAAGAGCTGAAAAAGAAATGAGGGAAACATTACCCTTCATAATAGCTGCAAATAGTATTAAATACCTTGGAGTAACTATAACCAAAGAAGTAACAGACCTATTTGACAAAAATTTTAAATCATTGAAGAAAGAAATTGAAGAGGATATCAGAAAATGGAAAGCTCTCCCTTGTTCCTGGATTGGTAGGATCAACATAGTAAAAATGGCAATTCTACCAAAGGCAATCTACAGATTCAATGC
>PVIH01001843.1:0-51100 GCA_004025045.1 Sigmodon hispidus
GCCCAGCCTGGACGCATGGAAGCAGCACGTGTCTGAGGCCTTCCAGTTCTGCTTCTGACCCTGGGGCTCAGAGGCGTCAGCCCCTCATGCTTTTCTGAAAAAACCCACTCAACTGTGATCCATAAGGAGAGGAGATCGGCATTCCTGGAGCAGAACCTGGGCCTGCCTGAAATCACACCTAGTAAAGATCTAACTCCAACATGGTGTCTGTGCTGTCATTACCCAGAAAAGCCAGCAGAGGGCACCCATGGGCTGCTTTTGGAGGCTTTGGCAGCTGACCAGTAGGGTATGTAGAGGAAGGTTAGGGTGTACAACACCTGAGCTTGAATGCCCTGAAGGGTAGCCCCTCTCTTCCTTTCTAAGATTGTCACAGGCACACAGCTTGGAGTGTTCCAGAACCCTTTCATGTTTGAAGTGCACAGTAAGGAGTAAAACGCAGCCAAGTGTAGGTCAAGCCATGACTGGGACTTTGCTTTCAGAGAATTCATAGTGTACCGTCCTGCACCAACAGTCTTGTGGGTGTGGCTAAGCACGCAGGAGTGCAGATTAGTGAGGAAGGATTGCTTTCCAGCCTGCCTGCTGCCTGGCATAGAGTGGCTAAGTCCCAGCCTTGGCTTCCTGCAGCAAAGGCCTGCTCGCATCTCAGTGCAGCAGATTCTGGCCTTGCTGTAACATTCCTTGAAAGAGAGAGGCTTAGACCAGAGCAGAGGACATGACCTTGGACACAGTGGTGATGACCTTGAACTCTGCTGCTTCATCTGTGAGAGGGACTTGGTGCTTTGCAATGCAGCAGTGAGAGCTCAGTAAGTAAATACAAGGCTGATGTGGGCACATCAGCTTCTGGGAGCAGGCAGGCAGCCCCTTGGCACGCTCTCTCTCCAGCAGATGTCCAGCATCTGCTTGCTGGGCATCCTGATACCAGACCACCCATTTTCTTTTCTTTTTTAAAAATATTATTTATTATGTATACAGTGTACAGAAGAGGGTACCAGATCTCATCATAGATGGTTGTGAGCCACCATGTGGTTGCTGGGAATTGAACTCAGCACCTCAGGAAGAGCAGTCAGCGCTCTTAACCTCTGAGCCATTTCTCCAGCCCCAGAGCACCCATTTTCTTATTGGAAAAAAGAAATAGTTGTGCTGGTCTAAAATGGCAACTCCTGGACTCTCAGTTTGAATGAGGAGTATCCCAGAGGGGTCACACTCTGGAAAACAGGCAGAGGTGGGTGGAGTTAAACAGGCAGAAATGAGTTCCGTTTCCAGACAAAGCACAGTACATGCTAGGATACTCAGGACCTGACTTGGAAATACCTTCAGGAGGGTCAGAGGAATTATGGGAACATTTTTTTGGAGTGTGTAGCCTTGGCTGATATATAACCTCCCCACAAATTGACAAGTAAGGATTGATTTTTCTCCCCATTCCTGGATATCAAAAACCTAAGACATCATTCATTCATTCTAAGCAATGCATCTCTAGTTAGGTGCATGTGATCTAGAATTTTTAAGACTTTAATGGTGCTTTGCTTTCAGAGAATTCAAAGAGGACCATCCTACACCAGAAGTCTTGGCATGGCTAAACACACAGGTCATACGGTACAGAGAGTAGGGTTCTCCTGGGTCTCAGGCAGAAGTAATTTGAGCAGAGGATGTTGGTGTTTGAGAAGTCCCTTTGAATAGATTTTTGTGAGCTGAAGAAAAGCATTTGTCCAATCAGTGCCACTCTCTGTGATATTCTAGAGTGGAGTTTCACTCTTGAATATATTGACTGGGTCTCGTGGGAAGTGGTGGCCTAAGCACTGACTCCTGGACTTTCGGTTTGAATGAAGAGTATCCCAGAGGACTCAAAGGAAGACCTTTGGGCCCTATAGCACACATGTATGGTAGTGGTGGCAGGGATATGGGTGGGTAGTGAGGACCAATGTGCTCTGCTTGTTACCTGAAGTTGGGCCTTCAACTGCTTTGTGGTGACAGCAGTCAGTCACTTGACTGGCACCTTGACACAATTAAAATTACGTTTTATTGGGGGAGGAGAACACGCATGTCACAGCGTGCATGTAGCTTCTTAAGGACAGGTGTCTAAACTTGAAGTCTGTGACTTTGCAGGACCTGGTTCTCTCCCACCATGTGACTCCCAGGGATGGAACGTGGGTCATCAGGATTGGCAGCAGGTACCTTAGCTTCCCAGTCATCCCAGCCATCTGCTGTTATTTTGAGATCATTCCTAATTGTACCATATGACCCCTGGTGGAGGTAGGCCAGGGACCATTTATGGGACAAAGGGAAGGGGGCTCCTGGTTGCTAAACCCTGTCTTGAACTGGGTGGCCACTGACTTCTATGTACACAGATGTCACTGCAGTGGTCTAGGAGGGAACATGGTCCTGCAAGAGAGTCTGGCTGAGGATCCCATGCTGCATGCTGGAGAGGGGTGCAGTGGGGGTAGGCTGGCACTGGGCTAACCCTGGGCCTTGCCTGAGTTTACTGGTGACAGTGTGACATAGTCATCACCTCATTTCTTTTGTGTCCCTCAGGATTAGCTAGCTAGCTGGATTCCCTCTATAGGACTGCAGTCCTTTGCCCTTCTTACCCATCTCCTGCCCCACTTTCTCCCATTGCATGCTCAATGCTCACATCCCTAAACCATTGCTGCTTTATGAGGACCCTGGAAAGGCTATATTCTCTTAACCCAAGGCAGAAACTACCCTCCCTCTGCCTCATCCTTTTGTTTTGATAAGATTTTCCACATAACTCAGGCTGGACTTGAACTCAGCCTTTGAAGTCCTGAGATTTCAGATGTGCATGACCATGCCTGGCTAACCTTACGGGGTTTTATTTTATGTTTGGTCTAAGTAACGTTGAACACATATGCAGGGAGGTGTGGGGGATATACCAGGTACCTGCTAGCCCGCCTGCATATGGTGTCTATAGGGTAGAGAAGTGGCCATGGGGAGCTCTGTGTCACTTTCTTTGTTTGCCTTGTATCTGCCATAATCTGGCAGAATTAGAGTTGTGGAGAATTAGACTGAATGGAAGGGATGGGGTGATGAGCGCCCCTCCCCCACTTTGGTTAGGTCTTGGCCTCTAGAAAATAAACATTTCTTCTCTCATTTTATTTGCCATATGCTATTTTAGAACAAGATACAAAATTTAGAAAATATAACAGCAGAAAAGTCCAATAATAAGCTGTAACAAATGGTTGGTCTGTCTGGATGTGGGAGGAGACACATTTACTCCCCTGGGGGTCAGCGACCTCCCTCTCTTCCATCTTCTCAGGGGAACTCTGGTCCACAGCAGCGTGTGGCAGTGGTTGCATCAGGGACAGTCACAAAGGGCCCACTGAGGATGGTGGCCCTTTACCACAGAGCAGATCCTGTGGGGCTACTGTGTCTATTCATTATTTGCAGCTGTAGGTGGAATTTTAAGCAGACACTGTTTGGGCAGCAGCTCTGCTTGGATTAGTTCCCCAGGAACTGTAACACGGCTCTGTAGAGAGGAGAAGCAGAATCTGGCTCAGGATTTAACAGCCCCGTCCTCACCACTCACCTATCCCTCAGAACCATATTTCAAGCAAGTTTCCTGCTAGGACCAAAGTCTTGTGAGCCTGTTTACTGACCTGGACCTTCTCAGCATCATCTTGCATTCTTAGCCTGTCAACTTTCACTGCTCAGCCCTGACATCCAGGCTCCATCATTTGAGCCTCACAAAGGGTTGGGGGGCAGGTAGTTGTGGCTGTTTCATCGGTTGGGGACAGTGGTTAGCGCCCTGTCCTGTGTTCTGCCCATGTCTCTCCTGTGTTTGTGACATGTTCTGTTCCTTGCCCTTGCTCGGCTACACTTTCTTCTCCTTCCTCTTTCATTTACTGAACTCTGCTGGGAGCTGTAAAGGAAATCGCTTCCTGCACTTGCATTTTGCTTGTCTGTTGGGTTGATTCAGCACCAAAGACATCTACACTCCTGGATCACAAGCTTGCAGTTCTGACTCTTGATTCTTCTTAGAGAAATGCGCTAAGGAATCCTTCCGTTTCTTCTCTCCCTATACTCATCCTCGCTGATTTCCAAGCTTAGCTGTTTCTCCCCAGGAGGAATCTCGTGACATGAGAATTGCCACAGTGCCACCACCTACCAGAAACTCCTTCCAGCCAAGGCGCCCAGACCACCCAGCTCCCTTAGCAACTGCCTCTGAGGTCAGCTGCCGATCTGTGTCACTGGACTCATTCATTGTGTTGGAACAAGATACTGCAGAGTTTCTGCTGCTGTCTGTTTCCTCCTATGGGTTCTGATTTAGTTTCTCCCAAGCTTCAGGAGACTTAAATACTCATAGAGGTCTAACTTTCACAGTCCAGATTTCCAAAACACAGGCCCCTCCCACCCACGTTCTGGAACTCAAGAGTTTGCAACTCCCCCTGACCGTTTCCAAAGCTATGGCCTTCTCTGATATGATTCCAGGCCCAGAACTGCACTGTTATCCAGAGAAGGACACCAGGCCCTTGTGCCACCAACCCACCAAACTTACTGGCCTCCTTTAGACAGGGCGCCGGGCATACTTGCGGCGATGCATCTCATCCACTCTTTCCAGGTACCATGTACCTGGGAAGAGGTTGCTTGTGTCACCAGGTGGTGAGAAGTTCACTGTGGGACAAAGAAAAAGAAACAGTTCTTACAGAGAGGTGTGTGCAGGGGAGAACACAGTAATAGAAATGCTCCAGGCTGCCCATCCAGGAGCTTAAGTCACTTTTCATACACTATATAGAAGGTAGGACCATAGGACCAAAAGGGCCAGAGAAGCTGCCATCTTGGATTTGGTACTTGAGGTCTGCATCACCGTAGGGTCTGGGAAGATGACACAGTAGCTCAGATTCTTGCCTCTAAGCATTTCTCACAATCATATAAACAGTTATGACCCTGGCCCATTGCATCCCGGATGTCTGAGGCCCCAATGCCATTCCCAGGCACTAACATGGGATCTCAGGTGAATTGCTTTCTTCTCTCTTCTTCTTACCCTTGTGGAAGAATTGTTCTCTTTGGTTCATTATCTCTGTGAATTCCTCAGGGGACATGCGCCTCCGGGAGTCTAGACGTTTGGGCAGATCTGACACACTAGACACCAGCTTCTCCAGAGGGGAACCTGGGAAGAGAGAGCAAGATTGGTAAAGCTTCCTGCTCTCTGGTCACTGGTGCTAATAGGCAGCCAGGGTCTGTGGGTTGATCCCACATGGAGCTTAGATGTCTGATCTTGATCATTGTAGTCGCACCACAGTGAACAGATACTGGGTGTCTCGGGTCTGTCAACTTCTCTTCAGGCAGCCTGGCCAAGCCACCATATAACCTCTCACCTATGTATCTTTTCTACAGCTGAGGAAGCGCTTGCATGTATAACCTTAGGCAGGAATTTTCTTTGCTCTTAATCACGACTTAGCTCTGTCAAGGCAGCAGCCTCAGCCAAGGTGAAGCACAAGACGGCTTCCTTCGCCAGGGGGCGCTGTCTCAGAAGTGCGTGCTACAAGATAGGACTCACCTGGAGAAGCATCCTTGGATACTCGAAATGAGAAGAAACTTGCTGCTAACCCTGAGCCATAGGAGAAGGCACCAATCCTGGAGCCAGCCAATTCTTGGGCAGAGTGGCTGCAAGTGAAAAACAAAATGCTGCAAACTAGTTTTCTGGACATGTCAGAGACTTTGCACTCATGAACTCAGAGCTACTCTGGTTGCCTGCACAAGGCCAAGCCAATCAAAATTCCTGCCTGGGTAGAGAAAGGATTTCGGAGCTGTTGGCCGTTGGTGGCTGCTGAGGGAGGAGACTTGGTTTTCTTCAGGGTGTAGCTCATGGTAAATTGCTTATGCTCCAATAGATGTTCCTGTACTACCATATGATATAGAAAGCACTAATTGGACTCGGCTAAATTAAAAAATTTAGAAGGAGGTAGCTAAATAATGGTTCAGGAGGTAATGGAGGGTGGCTATAACCTAAAGACATTTTATACTATATGAAATTACCAAAGAATAAAAGCAAACTGTTGAAAGCATTCATTGTTATATAAATATTTTACTGATGAGGAAAATAAGGCTCATACAGGTTTAAGGAGTTATTTTTCAAAATAAGTGGTAAGTATGCTTGAACCCAGACTAGGATCTAAAGCCAGCCTCCAGTCCATGCTATATTAAATATAGAGATTTTAGATAGACTAGGCATAAATATGCCCACAAGTTCTATTGTCTTACTGATAGATCTTGCATATTCCCCAATATAAATCTTTGCATGGAGAAGTTCAACACACCTAGCAAAGCCGCCCGTCCAACCCTCTGAGAAACGATTTGTAACCTTTTTATCCATCCTTTCTCTCTTTTACTTTTATTGTCAAAGTTAACTCTCAACAGACCAAAAGCTTAAAAGAAAAGGAGCAAAAGTCAACTGGCCTCCTGCTCATGGATGGGTTAGGGTTAGAGGAGGGTGAGGAGAGACAGAACTCACTGGGCGAGAAGGGAAGCCAGGCACCCATAGAGGGACGAGGTGTACATGTTCCCATTGTTCGTGGAGAGGTAAAGAGAGGCCTTGGTTTTCTTGTTGAACATGTCCAAGGAGGCCTTCAAAAGAGCCTTATCTACATCCTTGTTGGTGTAGGTTTCTTCCAGCTTTAGACCCCTGTGAGACAGAGCAAGATGTTCACGTGGGACATGACAAGAATGCCGAGAACATGGCAGGAGAGAAGCTCTGGGGTGCACGTTTTTATTACAATATTTAGATGTCTGAAAAGCTCAGAGTAACATTCCTGTCATCCGAGATAGCATTTACACACACTGTTGTGTCATCTGTCTGGATACACTTTCAGAGTCTAGAACTAGAAATCAAATCATAATACATGCCCTGCCTAACTTTCGTTTTTTCTTCTTTCTTCCCTCACCTCATCCATGGGAAGCCCATGCAGACCTGCCCCCTCCCTTCCCTCTGTTGAAAGAAGGGCTTAGCATCCTTTCTGCTGGGATTTCATCTGCTTCTCATTGGAGGGAAATCTACCTCTGGGGTGTGAGGGAGCCTCCTTGATCACCTTCCACAAGCCTAAGCCTCCACTTAAAGAAGACCCACCTGAAGGCCTCCAGCCCCTTGTATAAGTCATTCTTTGTGTCACTGCCGGATGACAGGAAGTCACTGAGCATCAGCCGAGCCAGGGATTTCTGGACCATCTTGCAAAAGGGTGTGTGGAAGATCATATATTGCACATCATCGAGGGTGAAAGGCTGGTTGTTTCCAGCTAGAAAAGAAAGTGTGAAGGTGAGAGTGGTGTGACCATGATCCACTGAGATCCACTTTCCCACATGTAATGATGTCAAGGGGCTCAGATTCCTGGAGAGATGGATACTTCCTACTTGCAGCAAGCACACAGAAGGCTCTCCTTCATTCCACTACACATTCTCTCATTGGTTTCTTTATTATGCATTCCCCACAGGTGAGCACAGACCCCGCTTTCTGCTTTCCAAGCCCCATACCTTGTTTCCACTGATTCTGAATTTTCTTGCGGTAGGCTGCATAGCATCGATCCAAGGCCCGCAGATAGCACTGGATGGAGAGCTTTCCATCCACCAGTGGATACTCCGAGGCCAAGTTTGGTTTGTAGAAGTCATATGCGTTCTCCATGTGGGTTCCCCTCAGCCCTGGAAAAACACAGAAGGACTCAGGGGCTGCCTCACACAGGCTTCCTCGATGTGTGATGTCTTTCTGTACACTGTGAATATGCCTTATTACCATTGGTTAATAAGGAAACTTTTGGCCTATGGCAAGGCAGCTTAGAGGCAGGTGGAAAGTCTAAGCAGAGATAAAACCAAAGAAGAGTGGAGTCAGGAATAGACACTGAAGGCTGACACCCAGAGAGCAAGATGCAATGGGACACAGGTAAAGCCACAGAACATGTGCCAATACATAGATAAATAAAAATGGGTTAAGTTGTAAGAGCTAGTTGATAATGAACCTGAGCCATAGCTCAAACAGTATGTAATTAATATTAGCTTCTAAATAATTATTTGATAAATGGCTATGGGACCATAGGTGGGAGAGGGACAAAGGGACCCCGACAGGACAGAAAACCTTCTGGCAATAATACCCCAAGCAGAAAAGACGAGAAGGAGCATGTGAAGAGACTCCTGGCTTTGCTCTGTCACCTATGCCCAAGCCAGAGCCTAGTCAGCACTCTTGCATAGTCAAAAGAAGTTTTAGGGAGGGCAGGCTTAGATTTCTCTCTCCACACTTTTATTGGTTTCTTGAAACCCAGACTAAAAGCCACAATCTCCAAGCCATGCTTTATTTCTGGATTTCTTTTTTATTTTTTTAATGTTAGTTCCACTGTGGTTCCTTATGGTTCTGAACATGCATTTGCCAGACCCATTCCCTGCCCTGTTATAATAAATATATAATAAAATCACACATTTTGGCTTCTCTCCTCCCTGTAAGCAGCTATTATTCCTTGGGCCAGATTTTCAGAGAACCATCATCCCCCAGCCCTGAGTAGTATGTATGATGGATTGGGATTAGGCTCTACAGTATGACTTACTACACACAGCCTCTTGAGAATGTTTATTACAAACCTTGCTCCAGGACTAGAGGGGCCTTGGGTCCAATCAGCATTGCCACTGCCCCAGCGCCTCCTGTGGGCCGGGCGTTACCATTTGGATAGACTGCAATGTCACCACAGACCACCAGGGCATAGCGACCTGTGAAGACAGTTCATCATTACATCACTGTCAAATCTAGAGTCATAGAGTGAGGGCTTGCTGTGTGCCAAGCACAGCTTTCATCTCTCTCTGCTTCCTGATTGGGGATGCCCTGTGACCAGCCGTCTATAACCCCTGCAGCCATAACTTCCCCATCATGATGGCCTGCACCCCCAGACTGTGAACCAATATGAACCCTTCTCTCCTTTAAGTTGTATCTGTCAGGAGACTTGTTGCAGCTGTAAGACAAGTAACTGAAACACTGGACATTTCATCTTCTCATCTATGATCAGGTGTGGCAGCTCACACCACAGAATGTTTCACAGAATCAATGAACAGCTGTGTGAACATGTTACCTGATGATCTGTAAAGCTGTACCCATCTACCTAGCTATCCTCACTGTTCTTTGTTGGGTCATAGCAGCAACTATACAAATAAGTTGCCTTTCCCTTCCCAGTATAAAGTCTTCTGGAGAGCTGAGAAGTATAACAAATGAATCAACTTCGATTCTAAGAATCATACTTCTTCAATGTCCTAGACACACATACCATCCCAGTAGCTGGACTCCATCCAGTTGGCAGCATTGAAGAGGGAGGCAGTACCCCCGTAGCAGGCATTGGTGGTATCAATGCCCTCGATGTCTGTGTTGCCTGAGTCCCGGAAGAGATCCATGAGCACTGTTTTGACAGCCTTGGACTTGTCGATGATGGTCTCGGTGCCCACTTCCAGGCGGCCCACAGCATCCCACGGCAGCTTTATGCGCTCCATCAGCCTCTGTACCACTGTCAGACACAGGGAGTTGATGTCCTCCTGGACAGAACAGAAGCCCATTCGGGTCTGGCCCAAGCCCACTGTGTATTTCCCTGCTTCCACGTTGTTGAATTTCTCCAGGTCAGTCTGGTCCACGTATTGGGCTGGAAAGTAGACCTCCAGGGCAAGGATGCCCACATCTTTTGGCCAAGTGTCTGTTTTGGCCAGGGGAGCTGGAGGGATTGTAAAACACCTGTGGATAAAATAACAGTTGTAAATCTACTAATGGTCTTTTGACAGTTGCCTCACAAAAAAAAAAAAAAAAAAAAAAAAAAACCAATAATGTAGTAATCATTTCATTCATACTTTAGTATGTTTTGAAGCTGTGGTATTGAGTGAGTGAAGATTTAGTGGTTTTATCTGCTTAATTGGGTCTTTTACTCATCCTAAAGCATATTTTTTCTAATAGCACAGCAATACTAGTATTATGATCACTCGTTGGTAGCCTGTCTAGACTCTTAAGTATGATGGTAGTGTTAGTGATCAATTTGTTAGGCTCTGGAATTGCCCAAGAGATAATCCTCCAGACACAGACAGTCTGTGAGGGATCTTGGGGATTAGGTTAGCCTTTGAGCTGCCTATGAGGGATTATCTTGATTGATTTCATTGAGATGGGAAGGCCCACCCTGAAGGAGCGGGACACTTTCCCTGGACTTGGTCCTCAGTTACATGATGAGGAAGAACCTAGTTGAGCATAACCACTCATTGTCCTCTGTCTCCCAACTGTTTCAAGCTCCTGTCACTGTGACCTCCCCACCACAGAAAACTGAACCCTAGAACTGTGAGCCAAAATAAATGCTTCCTCTGTTACATTGCTTTTGTTAGGAGATCCTGTTATAGCAAAAGGAGAAGTAACTAATACAAAAGTCTTATACCTTTTCTCCATTTATTATTTCAACTTGTAGGAGCTTGTTTTATTGTTTACATGTGTGTCTTTTGTTGTTGCTTTGGATTTTGATTTTGTGAGTCAGAATCTCTTGTTTGACCCCAGGCAGGCTAGCTTTGAATTCTGGGTTCTCCAGAGTCCACCTCCTAAGTATTGGGATTGCTGGGGTGGTGGTTTGAATAAGCATAACCTCCACAGGCTCATGCATTTGCACATTTGGTCTCATTAGAGGGTGGTACTACTTGAGAAGGACTAGGAGGCGTGGCCTAATTGGAGAAAGTGTGTCACTGGGGGTGGGCTTTGAGGTTTCAAAAGCCCAAGCCAGCCCTAGAGTTTCTCTCTTTTCCATATACCTTCGGATCCACGTATAGACCGTTCAGCTACTTTACCAGCACCATGTCTGCCCATATGCTGCCATGCTCCCTGCCAGGACAATTAAATGCTTTCTTGTATAAAAGTTGCTGTGGTTATGGTATCTCTTTACAGATACTGAGACAGCAGGTGTGTACTATCACATCTGGCAACAATTATCTTTTATAAATTTTGTATAGGAGAGACTTTGAAATTTTTTAATAAGCCTGGTAACAGTACTATTTTAATTAAACTATTTAGTTTGTTTATATTTATTATAATTGTGAGTTGGGATGAAGTCTGTCATCTACTTGATTTTATTTGCTTATAATTCTCTCATCCTTTATTTCCTCTTTCCTGAATTCTTTTCAATTAACTAAATAATAATAGGAAGTTTTGACCCCTTTTGCCTTCTGCTTTTTAGCAATGACCCTAAAGGTTACAATAGCCATAGATTATCACAAGCTAAATCAATTACTATTTCTACTATGGAAGTGTTGTCAGGAAGACGAACAATGAGCCATGTCTGGTGTTCTCCCCTCTGTAACAAGGAAAAAACGCAACTATTTTACCAGCATGTTTGCATGGAGTGCTGGATTAGTGGTATGTGAAAAATATTGCAGAACTATGGAAACACACGACGATCTTATAAAGAAGGGACTCACTACTACTACCCTCCTCTCTCAAGATCAGCTCTTAACCAAAAGGAGCTTTGCTTAGAGAAAAGGTAACGGGTAGTTCTCTTTCACACTATGCTGCTTACTATCGGAGAGTCTACAGCCTTTTCAGTTCCAAAGCCAGGCTTGGGTAACTAGCTGTTTACTACATCACAAAATTGCAGTAAAGAAGAGCCTAACCCATGTTATGTCCTGCCGACTCTACTCCTGCTCCATAAGGCCATCTTGGAATTCTGCCTATCTTAGGGTCTATGATGCACCAGGGTAACTGCTTCTATCAGCCAATCTACTTGTATGAAATATACAGGTATCTCTGTTTTCCCACACCCCTGGAAAGCCTATGTTGAAAAATTTGGTTTACAGAGGCCCATTTTATACTGCCCAAGAAACACATGGAAAGCAGAAAGTAAGCAGTCATAACTGCATGGCTCACCCACAAAGGTTTCTATTTCTGAGTAGCTTAGTCCACAGAAGCCATCACTGAGACTCTAAGTGAGCCTGGGCATCCTTCTGTGGCCCTCAAGAATTAGTTGATATGCCTACCTCAGAAGGTCACCCCCACTGAGTCTCTGAGAGGCAGAGTAACAGCCTATTCTGAGCCCACAATGTCATCCATGCCTTCTATCACTTATAGGTACCACATCTATGATTGCTTATAGCTCAGCCCTATAAAAGATGCAGACTCTGATATCACCCAGCTGTAATGATAAGAATACTGTGCTATGTCTACCTAGGCCCATAGGGTGACCCTGTTTCCATATCATCTGTAGAAATTGATAGGCACTTCCCATCCTCAAAGTACTGTACCAGAACTACTATCAGTCTTGCCTTTCAAAAAAAAAAAGATGAAAATTTGGGTGCAATCCCACAAATTCTGTAGCCTATGTCACTAAGACATACATCACCAACAGTGATGAGAACTGGAGAATCTAAAAAACAATCTACATTAGAGTACCAACTTAATGCAGTTTATCCAATCAATACTGTGTGACACATCAGCAGGAAAAAAGACCTTTACTATAAAAGCCAGTCTATACAATTGAGAGAGAGAAACTGATCCCTTCCATATACACAAATATCAATGTAGGGTCACTAAACACATAAAAAACAAGGTAATGTGACACACAAAAAAATAACACTCTAGCAATAGATATCACATGCATGCACATGCACACACACCACCAACACCACTACCAAAGCAAAGGAAATCAGTGAATTGCCTCAAAAAGAATTCAAATTAATAATTTTTTAAAAAAGTATTTGAAGTTATAAAATAATGCAAGCAGACAATTCAGTAAAATTAGGAAATAACAGATAAGGTGAATGAGAAAGTGAGCAAAGAGGTAGAGGAGATCCTAAAAGAGCTAAGCAAAATTCTTAGAGCTGATTAACACAATAACTGTCAAAAATGCAATTGAGTAAGCAGAAGATATAGCTTCAGAGCATAAAGAAGACATGCTTTCTAAAATAATCCAATGTAAGAAAATAAAGAAGAATTGAAAATACTTGAAGGAAGCCTATGAGACTTAGGCAAAGCACAACTGAGTTATTTCAGTTGAGGAAAGGATGAAGAAAGACACAGAAAATACACAACAAAACAACTGTCAAAACTTGAAAATCCTTGGGAAAGATATGGATATCTATGTCCAGGAAGCTCAAAACAATTGTAACAAATTCAATCAACAAAGACCTTCTTTGGGCACCTGTCAAAAGTATAAGAGAGGCCTGGGAAAATGACTCAGCAAGTACGGACCTGAATTCAACACCTAGCATCTAAATAATGGAGGAGGAGAAACAACTGCTTCCGACTGTGCTCTGACCTCCATCCACATACTGCATGTGTACACACAGTAAATAAATGGAAAAGTATGAGATAGAAATTTCAAAAACAACAACAAAAAAAGCCAAGTTATATGTATGAAAATGTTCATTAGACCAAAAGCAGATTTCTCAGCAGAAACCACATAGGACATAGAGAATGGGGTGATATATTCAAAGTTCTGAAAGAAAGATTTGCCAACCAGAATATTATACCCAGCAAAGCTATCCTTCAGAGACAAAAAAGAAAATCTTTCCAAGATAAGAAAAAGCAGAGAGTTCATGTTGTGAATGCAAACGAGAATGGACCAGAAACAATAACCCACACTAGAGTTCATTAAACAGGAAGGACAGGTTGTGATTTAGTCCTGTGGGGAAATGTGCAGGAGGAAAAGGGAATGCGTAAGAATTTGGCTTATAAGGACATATGCAGCATGTGGAGTTTACATACTCACACCTGTTCTTGCATATGGACACATGTGTGTCTGGCTGCCAGGGTGAACGCCCATTTCACGCTGCTTCAAGAATCCTAACAGTTCATCACAAACAAATTACTTCCAAAAGAATGCTCATGGGGGGACTGGAGACATGGTTTAGTGGTTAAGAGCACTGGCTGCTCTTTCAGAGGTCCTAAGTTCAATTCCCAGCAACCACATGGTAGCTCACAACCATCTGTAATAACATTGATGCCCTCTTCTGGCCTGCAAGCATACATGCAGACAGAACACTGTATACATAATAAGTAAATGAATATTTTTTTTAAAAAAAGAATGTTTATGGCAATTTTACTGAGGTGACAAGAGATTGCTACACTGTGAAGACATCTAAAAATGTAGAACTCAATAGTAGAACATATACACAAAAGAGGAAAAAGAGAAACCTATCAGAATAGAAAACCATGAAACCACAGTGATGAACAAGAAAAGAAAGGAATATAGGTTGTACAAATAATCAGCAAAACATGTAGTAGAAAGACACTTCAATCTTCCAGATTAAAGATATAGATTGGCTGAGTGGACCACAACCAAGTTTTGTTGAAACATTCTCTACAATAAACTCATTTTACCACTGAAAAAAATAATAGTGACAAGATGGAAAGAGATACAGAAGGACCCCAAAGCAAACAGAAGTACGTATGCTCATGCCAGATAACATAGACTGTAAATAACATTTGTAGAGAAAGATAAAGAAGGTTGCTCTCTAATGATAAATGGATCAACTCAAAAAGAGAAAATACTTGTAAATACATATAAACTCAATGCAGGGGCATGCATTCTAGAAAGAAAGACTACACATACAACTGGAAAGACAGATTCTAATGTAATAATTGGGGACTCCACCACCACCACTTTCATCAATAGACAAATTATTGAGACAAAAAGTTAAAAAGAAACAAGAAACAATGTTTCATCTGAACTGTAGACCAAGCAAATAAAATAGATGTTGACAGCACATTCCACCTAACAGCTACTACTTCTGGAAAACAACCTCAGTGTAGATGAAACTGTTATATTCCAAAACCTATGAGACTTGGCAAAACCACACCTAGGAGGAAGTTTGTGGCAACATGCCTGATCACATGTGCCTGCCTTACAAACTACTTGCATTAATGCAATGCAAGGAAGAAGAAAGTAAGGACCAAGTCAAAGTATGGGAAGAAGAGAAATAACAAGCAGCAGAGTAGAAATAAACAAAATTAAAATGAAGCAATAAAAGGAACAATGTAACAGAAGTCGCCTCTGAAATATTAAATCACACTGATAGGCTTTTAGCTTAATTAATCAAGAAAACACCTGGCATGTTGGGTACATGTTGGGGCTCACTACCCAGCAAGTCTAGCCAATCAGAAAGCTCCATTCAGTGAAAAAATAAGCTCCATTCTCTCAAAAAATAAGTTGGAGAGAGCTTGTGAATGATGCCCAGTGATGACCTCTGGCCTTCTTTTATGGTACATGCGCGCACACACACACACACACACACACACACACACACACACGTACCTGCACATATGAACACTTAAACTCACATACAATTTTTTTATAAAGAAAAAAAGAATATCCTTACTACTCAGTATGACCTCCTACAGATTCAGCAGTATATGTATCATAATATCAATGATATTCTTCATAAAGGGAGGAAAATTCCATCTTGGAATTTGTGATGCTGAACAGCCAATGCAAACTTCATATATATATAAACATGGGCATGGAGGGGCACCCCCACAACCCAAGTACATGGGAGGCTGAGATAGGAGATTGTGGAGGAGGAAGACAGCCTAGGCTTCCTAGCAAAAACCAGGTCAGCCTGTTCTTACATATCAAAACCCTTCTCAAAGCAACAACAACACACTACAGTGTTATAACTCAAACTACATAGCCCTGAAATAAAAACAGACACATAGACCACAGAGCAGAGTAAAGAACTCAGAGTAAATAAAGTCACACTTTCATAGCCAGCTGGTTTTTTGGAAAGGCATCAAGAATACACATTGAAGAAAAGAACCTTTTAGGTAAGTGCTACTGAGAAAACTAGGTGACCACACACAGTAGAACTAGACCCTGCCCCCTCTTTACAAAAATCAATTCAAAAGGGGTGAAAGACCTAAATGCGGGGCTTACAGTGAATCTTCTAGAAGGAAATGTAAGGCATGTGTTACTCTTGGCAAAGATTCATCTCGTTTAGATCTGATTTGTTTGAGACATGATTTCACTATGTAGCTTGGACTGGAATCACTAGGTTGCTTAGGTCAACCTCCAACTCATGACCCTCCACCTCAGTTTACCTGCTTTTACATTTACTCACCTAATTATTTACGTATTTTCTTATATGTGTGCAGGTTTGCGTGTGACAACATACATGTGAACATCAAGGGGTAACTGTGGGTGTCAGTCTTCTCCACAATGAAGGTCATCAGACTGACCAGCTTTACCTGCCAAGCAATCTCACTAACCCTTCAAATACGTTTATAAACCCCCTCAAAGTAAGTCAAGCATGATTATTTAAAACCGAAAATGCATCTGAACAGCAAAAGAAATGATATGAGAATAAAAAGACAACTTCCTGTGGGAGAAAAAAATTCTTGCAACTCTTGGAATATACCAGGGACTGAAACAATTTGACAACAGAAATCTAAATGTTTCTGTTTTTAAATCCGTCAACATCTGAAGCAAGAGTTTTCAAGAGAGGATGTACAAACAGAGAACAGGTGCAAACACAGCAAACACAACACATTAGCAAGGAGATGCAGAGCAAAGGTCCATGATGGAGCTTCGCCACATTTAGGATGACTTTAGAAGTAAATAAATGTCAAATGCAGTGAGGCTGCTGAGAAAGGACACTTTCAGGGCTGGCAAGACGGCTCAGTGGGAAAGGTGCTGTTCCCCTGAAGACAGACTTGCGCTCAACCTCAGTGACCACACAGCAGAAGGAAAGGCTGCTGTGAGCTGTCCTCCGACCACCACATGTCCGCCATGGCACTCTCACCTTCATATATATGCTCACATCTTCATACATATGCTCACACACACATTTAAAAAAAATCCTTTCATACAGAGGTGATGAGAGTGTAAATTGATATAGGCACATGGAAACCATACAATTGAACCATCAAAACCAGAACAGAACTACCATATGATCCATGAATCTCAATACTGGGTACATACCCAAAGGAACTGAACTAAACTAAACAGACATCTTGTATGTTCACATATAATGTATGTGTGACACTTTTTTAATATTTATTTTTATTTTATGTGAATTGGTGTTTTGCCTGCATGTATAACTGTGTAAGGGTGTCAGATCTTGGAATTAGAGACAGTTGTTAGCTGCCATGTGGATGCTGGGAATTGAACTCAGGTCCTCTGGAAGAACAGTCAGTGTTCTTAACCGCTGAACCATTTCTCCAGCGCAACACTTGCACACTTATTGCAGCACTGTTTACAAAAACCATAATAAAGAATCCTTTGTGCTGTCCACTGACAGATGAATGTGTACACAAACTGTGACATATATGCATGCTGTAATATTACTTAGCCATAAATATTAAATTCTGTCACTGCAGCAACATGAATGGGACATATATTAGGCACAGAAAGTCAAAGACTGCATGTTCTTGCTCACAGGTGGCAGCTAAGACATTGATCTCGCAGCAGGAAAGGTTAGAATAGGGATTCTTTTTTTTTTTTTTAAGATTTATTTATTCATTATGCATACAGTTTTTACAGAAGAGGGCACCAGACCTCATCATAGATGGTTGTGAGCCACCATGTGGTTTTGCTGGGAATTGAACTCAGGTCCTCTGGAAGAACAGTCAGTGCTCTTGACCTCTGAGCCATCTCTCCAGCCCCTAGAATAGGGATTCAAGAGCCTTGAATGGGGTAAGGAAGAGCTGGAGAGGGGCTGACCACTGTGTACAGCGGGGCAGCTGCCTGCAAGAAATACGTTTAGAGCTTTGTTTTGTTTTATTTTATAGCGCTGGGACATAAACAAAGGACATTTGTGGCAAACCAAATTGTATACTCAGTCGGAAGTAACTTTTTTTAATATAATTATTCATTTTTATTTTATGTGCATTGGTGTTTTACCTGAATGTATGTATGTAAAAGGGGGTCAGATACCCTGAAACTAGGGTTACAGACAGTTGTGAGCTGCCATGTGGGTGCTGGGAATTGAACCAGAGTTCTCTGGAACAACAGCCAATGAATGCCCTTAACCACTGAACCATCTCTTCTGCCCAGAAGTAACCTTCAATGCCCTATGACACAGCAGGATCATTATGATTGACAACAACTAATTGACTATTTCAAGGTATCAAGTAGGCAAGATTTGGAATGCTCATAGCACACGGAGATGGTAAAAGTCTGTAAGGATAAATAAGCCAATTGCCCTGATATGGTCAGTGTGTGTGTGTGTGTGTGTGTGTGTGTGTGTGTGTGTGTGTGTACCTAGACTCTTTACAGTGTACCTCTCATCTCTTCCTCTCCTTTTTTTACTACACAAGAACAAACATCCTTTTCTACTTATCGCTGTTTTGTTTTGAGGTAAAAATCTATGTGGCCCAAGCTGGTCTTGAACTCATGATCTTCCTGTCTCAGCCTCCTGAATGCTGAGATTGCAAATGTGTACCAATACACCCAAGTCATTTTCCTACTTTATTTTTAAAGATTTATTTTATTTATTATGCATACAGTATATAGAAGAGAGTACAGATGTCATTATAGATGGTTGTGAGCCACCATGTGGTTGTTGGGAATTGAACTCAGGGCCTCTGGAAGAACAGTCAGTGCTCTGAGCCATCTCTCCAGCTCCCTCATTTTCCTACTTTTAAAGGGAGTTTTTCTACCACCTCCCATTCTGTCTACTTCCTTCTGATTGGGACTTTTCAATATTTATCAGATACTCCCCATGCAGAGCTGACTCACCATAGAATAAAACAGACACCCTTTGTGCCCACAGAGCAGCAGGCATTATAAAGCTCCTTGTGTAGTGGAGCAGGCCAACCCGTGGGAGCCCAGAGCACCAAAAGTATAATTCAAAATGGAGACCAGAGAGAGTGAGAATGGGGGTCAGTAGAAGAGAGAGTTTCTTTCATGTGCCCTTCCATTTTCCTTCCCTCTGACTCCCAATACCTCTCATGAAAGTATTCCTTTTTCCTTCTCAGCTACGAGCCTTCCTCCTACAGGTGGCCAGGATCCGAAGCCTGTGCCTTTCTTCGCTATAAACACTAGAGAAGTAATTCCCCAGCGTTTCTCCATTTAGAAATACTATCTAGTTGTTGCCTTCAGCACCTGGCTTGCAAAGCTTCTTCTGTACCACAGGGGCTATGGCTCATACTGAGTGCTTCTCCCTATCTGCATCTCTGAGGTCCCAAAATTCTCCCAGCAAGACAGTCACTTTTAAGGACCCCACAGAGACAAAAGATCATCTTAGGGTTACAAGATACTGAAGCAGAGTGGGTCTTCTCATTGACCTCTGATAGGAGAGGGCAGGAGCTAACATTTTTATTTGGTGCCCTCCAAATAACTGGAGTTTGAACTTTCAAATATTTATAGGGGAGCATCCCTAGGACCAAGAGCTAATGGTTAGCTAGTGTTGGAGCTGCCAACTTGGCTGTTTTTTTTCTGTTCACTTCTCTCTCTGCCCCATCCGGGCTGTCTGCCTGCCTGTCTTCTCATATGGAAAGGGAGATCCAGGGAGATGCTCAGAGAGCCAGGAACTCTCCTTGTCATCTTGGTAAAGATCTTCTGGACATAGCTTTTGGAACCTTGGAGATAAAAGTACCACACACAGTCTTCTAGAAGCACCCAGGCACTGGGTTAAGGGTCCCTTTTCATCCTGCGCTACCTTCAAGGGATGTTCATTGTATTTAAAGCGGCTTTTTCTTGCTGCCTAGCTCAAGAATCTGCACCAAGCTTTAATTCATTCAGCCCTGCCTGCTTCCCAGTGGATTCACAGCTAACCATCCCATGCTTAGCAACATGCACAGAAGGGTGCTGCTGTGTTCAGGAGATACACAGAGGAGAGGAGAGGGCTTTCAAAATCCTTAACCAGTGTTAGGAAGAGGAGCATGTTTATAGCCCAGGTGCCGAGACCGGAGAAGGGTGAGGAGCATGAAAGGGATGCAGGCAAAATCGTGTGGTGCAAGAGAAGCAGAGAATCTCTGGGTAGGAAAATTAGGAGAGCTTCATGGGAGGGGCTAAATTTAAGGTCAGCCTTGTTTTCTTTTATTGGAGTAGGGGCAGTCAGAAGACAAATTTTAGGAGTCTATTCTCTCCTTCTACCTTGCAAGGCTTAGCTTAAACCCTTACCTGATGAGGTACCTCACCAGCCCCCAAGACTAATCTTGACTGGTAGATGAGTGGTTTTCTGTTGATGAGGGACTGGAGTGGGCAGGGGGGGGCAGGGGGGTGTATGAGCAGGCCAGGAAGGGTGTGTAGGGGAGCAGGGAGATTATAGGAGAGAGACACTGAGACCCAGACGTTTAATATCAGGGCAGGGAAGCAGATGATGGGGTTGTGGTTATTCTGGACTCAAAGCTGATGCAGGTTGGATTAGCAGGGTAGATGCTTAGAGCAATGGTACCTATAAAGAACATTAGTAGTTTAGGCAGTGAGCGCTGGGGTTAACCACAGGGCACCAGAAAAGAAATGTAAATAAGGATTCTAGAGCATGAACCAGAAAAGCCACAGAACATTGATGACGCTGGAGGCTTGGACAGTGACCCATTGTGGCTTAGGGAAGGTTTGTGCCAGGCATGGTGGCACAAACCTATAATCCCACTGCTCTAGAGGCACAAGTGGGTGTATCTGTAAAAATTCAAGGGCAGCCTGGTCTACATAATGAGTTCTAGGTCAGCCAAGACTACAATAGAGAGACCTTGTGTCAAAAAAAGGGGGGAACAGGAAATGATCACCCCTATCCAGCCCTGAAATTAGTAAATCATGTCCACCACTTCCTCACAAATGCAGAAACAAGCTAGATTCTGAGCTGGAATATGCTGTTGAAATCCAGCAGTTTTTTTCAGCAGTGGGAGAGTGGAGATGACGGTGAGGTCAGGAAGGAAAGAAACAGATAGAGGGCACTGTCCCTCCTGTTCACACCTTTACCCAGCTCCCTAGGGAGCAGGAAGGAGAAGACACAGGAGCAAAGTGTTCTCCTAAATATTCAGTACTCGTTAATATAAGTGGAAAGGAAGCCTTGGGAGTGTGATCTCAGTGGGCAGTGAGCAAAGGAGAAAACAGCACACGGCTAGCTGGGAGCCCAAAGCACTGGAGCACAGCTGTATTCTGTTATTTCTGGGCAACCCTCAAGCACTTGGAGCAGACTAAAGGCTGTTTACAAAGAAATAAGGCATGTGTGTTCTTCTTGCACAAACACGTGTATCCCCTCACACACACACACCCACACACACAACTACTGTATTTCATGTTTTGAAGCTGACCCATGGAGAAACACAGCCTCCTCTTTTTGGTCCATTCTAGGTCCTGCTGTACTGAACTAGAGTGAGCAGTTGAACTAACAGCAGCTGTAGGATCCTGAGTTCTGCTGCCTCTATAGCTGGCAGAGGAAAGGGTGCTGCTTTTCCTAAACTGCGTATCAGAGACTTAGGTTTAGGCATTTCCAGCTCAACCGTTGAGCATCACTGTCTAGAAATGAGGCAACAGAGCCCCTTTGAAGCTAATTTGTGTGTTTATGGCTGAGCGTGAGTCTCACCAGCTATTGCCTGGGATTCTAGTGAGTTTTCCGACAGGTCGTCTGCCTGCTCTTTCCTGGTTCCCGTGGTGCTTGTCTGAGAGTGACCTCTGCAGCCCCTCAGAGCAGGTGACTCACCTCTGCTGGGCTGCTGAGAGCGCATGAGCAGGTGTGAGCGAAGCTTCTTGCATCACTCTCTTTACTTGTAGGATCCTCCTTGCCGGAGCCAGAAGTCGCTGCATCTCTAAGGTATGAGCAGAAAGCCAGCAGTCCACAGGCCTTGGAAGAGATGCCCAGCAGTTGTGGGCTGGGTTTTATAAGTCTCAGGACTCCAGCCTCCTGAAGCCCCGCCTCAGCTTATCGAGGATTCTGCCTGCTTTGGAAAAACTGGGCCAAAGGTCTCAGAACTGAAGTCAAAGAAAAACATCATCTCCAACATGTACGTAGCTGCCCTGTTCCTGGCTGCTATTTGGCTGGCTGGCTCTGAGACATTCTTCATCAGCCTCATATTTATTTACCCAGCCATGGAGGCAGGGGAAGCATTCATGCTCCCAAAACACCCCAACACTCCAGGTCCCTGACACCTCTGCTGTGTGACTCACTACCAGCTCCGAACCTTCTCGGTGCTATCAGATGTTATTATCATTTTTATAAGAAGTAACTTTTAAAGCCAAAGAGTGATTCTTTTTTATTTTTTTTAAGTCATGTTTTTCCTATATAGCTCAGGCTGGCCTTGAACTAGAAATCAATCTTCCTTTCTCAGCCTTCCATGAGTGCTGTGATTACAAGTGTCCTTCAGGCAGCCGAGAGTAGGCATTGACTTACATGTGAGGGGCTGGCTTGGGTCTATGGAGTTTGCTATTTTCCTCTTATCTTTATTGCCCACCATTATGCTACATGGCTTTCAAGAGGAATGTAGCTGGTGCTGCTGGGGAGCTTCAGGATACCCCAAAAGAACACTGTCCTGAAGCTCAGGCTCTTCTGAAAAAACAGATAGGTGTAAGTAGGACCCTGGAGACAACCAGGGTGGAGTAACTTCTCCTCAGAGATCTGTCTACTAAGGTACAAGAGTGGGGAGCCATTGCGTCTTTTAACTTGTGTATGATCCCTGTGAATGCAGGAGCACTCCCGTGTGCATGCAACTGTGCTTGCCAGAGGCTGACGTCAATATTTTTCTCTATCATCCTCCGCCTTAGTTTTGGGCATGGAGTGTGTCTCTGTCTGAACTGCAGCTCACCTATTGGGCTAGACTGACTGGCCAAAGAGCCGCCGAGATCTGCCTGTTTCTGCTGCTCCAGAACTGGGGTTACAGACGTGTGCTTTTACATAGGTGTGTGGTTCCAAACTCAGGTCCTCATGTTTTCACTACCCACTGAGACCTCTCCAGCTCCTCTGCTGCTTTTTGAGACAAAGGTTCCATCTGATGTCCTCGGAGACTCTCTGCCTCACCCTTCTCCTGGCACCAGGCTTCTCTCTCACACAATGATCATGCATTAACTCAGCAGATGATGCCATCAGCTCCGATGTCTAAGGCAATTCTGTGAAGGAGTCCCAAGAACCAGGGTAGTTCTTGGTTTCTTTGTTACCCTGAAACCAGAAGCTCTAGATATCTCCCAAATCTGAGCCTCCTGGGTCTCCTGTGCCTTTATGTTCTTGTGTCCTTACTGTTGAATTCAGATAGACTGCTGCTCAGACCACGTCTACCTCTGCAGCAGCCTCTTTGTGGCAAGACTCCAATAAAGAGCCCGTCTGTGGATATCCAAGCCCTTAATCACCCCCCTTCCCGGAGTCTAGATTGTAGGAGAATTTGATAAGGGCTGTTCTCACTTCCAAGAAGAAGTTTACAGAACTCGGGTTGCCAGATTCAAGGGCATCAGAGGCAGGTCACTCCCCCTACCATCCCTCAGCTGGATGTGCTGTTCCTTCCTTCTTCCTTCCCCCACATCACCTTGGCTCACATCCACTACAACTCAGTCTTCACCTAGTATTCATGCTCATCCACTGAGCCTCCTGCCGAGTTCCATCATCAAGAAATTTCTCTATTGCCATCTTTTCTCTGAAATTCCCCTTGTTTATTGTCTGGGAACTGGGAATTCCAATGGATGAATCAGCTGGCATCCCAGTGGCTCTTCCAAATGATGCTTTTGATTCCCTCCCTACTCTGGCCACCCATGCACAAGGCTCTTAAGTACTTGGAACAAGGCATGTACCCTCTTGGTTCTTCACGGACACCGAGAGTATTGAATATTTACACTTTGTACCTTTTCACAGTCTCCTCCTGCCAAGCCAAAGGTAGCGGTATATTTCTGTCACCTCAGCACTCAGGGATAAAGGCAGGAGGAACAGGATACCATTATTACCCTGAGGTAAGTATCGAGTCCAGACTACATGAGACCCTGACTCAAAAAAGTCAACAAAAACCTGTTGTCTTAATGTCCAGGCCACAGCAGTCTGGGCCACCCAATGCTCCCGTTTCCTTCAGTCCACTTCCACTTAAATGTATCTGAACACATGAACCAAGGCCTCCTCTCTACCCTCAGTACCTTCAACATGTATAGACAGCAACCTTTATCTCGGCTTCCTACAGAAGTTATTATGTTCAAGTTCATACCTTCCTCATGATTTCGGCCTCCCAGCTCAGCCATAATCTTGACCTTGTTCAGACACCTGTAACTTGGACACACCAACAGTGCCGACCTCAGACACTTACTAAAATTAACTGAGATAGCATTCACAGATGCTTGTCACAAGTAGCCGGCAAACAAAGACTACTTTGTACATGATTTAAAAGGAGGGGCAAGAAAGCTGATTATCTGCTGGAATTCTTAGTGATTGCTGAGGCAGGATAGAAAGACAGGGAGAACCATGGGAGCACAGGAAGAAAAAGAGCCCCTCTGCCTTGAGTCTGGTTAAATCCTGTCCCAGCAGAGCATCAAGATTCTAGCATATCACCATTTGCTCCGAAGGCTGCTGACAAGGAGATACCATTCCTTCTAGACATTTTATGTCAAGAGAAGGGCCTCATTTCGCTTTCAAGACATCCTTTGGGAATCTCAGGCAAGACTGTGATAAACTACAGTGCAGTAACGATCCCTTCCTGCATCCCTTACTGTTAGAGAGTTGCCTGTTCAATTGAGGTCATGTCAACTGTCCCTCAGACCTTTGATCACATTTTGTTTCCTTAGCAACCTCACCAAACTGGAATAAATGGATAGTTTAAAGATGAGATGCAGTACCCTCTGAGAGAAACCCATACCCATTACCCTGCTGTGTCTTATTTTCTTCCCAAAAATCTCCTTTCCCTTAACTCTTATACTTAAAATCTGTATTTTTAAAACCTGTTATTTTTTCTATGTCTGTATATGTGTGTGTGGTGGGGCACATGTGGAGGTCAGATGTCAAAGTAGGGTCTTTTCTGTCTCCCATCACTATCGTATATTCTGAGTCAGTTGCACAGACTAGCTAGCCGGCCTCAGGGATACTCCTGCCTCCAGGATTAAGGACACATCACCATACCCAGCTACTTATGTGGGGATCTAAACTCTGGTCTGTACTTCACCAACAGAGCCACCTCCCCACCCATCTGCCCCAGTGATCTTTTAATAAACCCCAATTATTCTTCATACTTATTTGCCCAGACATTCTTTCCTGTGTTCAAGCCAAAGTTTACCTGAGTCTATGTAGGCCTCTGAAAAACAAAAGGACTCTTTAGGTTGCTGAAGGCAGCAATCTGTCTTCACTGCAGGAGTGCTTCACTTATTATATCCACAGCAATGAGGATGGCAGGAGATAATCTGTCCACACAGGCTGGTTGATAATTGAAACTTAGTGGTGTGGATAGTTTCAGAGGCTCCTAATGATTTATCCTGGGTGATCTACAGCGCCCTAGTAAGCCATTCTTTGTCCCTATGTGCCATACCTAACACCCTGCTACTAGTCAGACCTAACATCTGACATATAGGAAGCCTTTGAAAATGTACTTACTTAAAAGAGGGTTAAGAGTGTTGAAGACAGCATCCCGGGCCGATAGCAGAGTTTCCCCATCTCACTGTAACGTGTCTCTCTCATCTTTCTACCACAGTATTTTAAAAATACCATGATTTATAGCTTTCTTTGTCCTGTTACCATGAAACTGCTTCCATGATGGACACTATTTGGGGAGGCCTAAATATATGTCCTCAGATCAGGGTCATTCAAAGTTTGTTCCAGAACAGACAATGTCTTTTATTTCTTTGAAGTGAGAGCTGTTTCTTTTGACAACACAAAGTCAAGCTGGTGTTGGATGTATTAGATTGTATGTTTTTGGTCTCTAGTTTTATCAAATTAATACACCATGTGTTTGTAATACTGTGTGTTTGTATAAAAACTCAAGGTTTCTATTCAGCTCCATGTACCTTAGTGGCATCTGGAGCACACGAGGACTGCCTGGATTCCTCCAAATGTAGAGGTTGGAGAGTGAGAATCAGCCGGAGGAGGGACGTGGAACTGTAGGGCCATGAGGAGGGAGCATGGCCTCGCCATTTGTCCCCCAGCAGTCTGGGACACTGAAGCTCAGGACCTACCACTGTGGTGGCCGTGATAGGAGAGATCTCAATGGCACACTGGGGACAAATGACCAGGAGACTGTAACACAATGGCTTTGCTACAGAGGAGGGATGGACTAGGTGGCAAACAGTAAACACAGAGGCAGGTGTGGAATGTCCCTTCTGTGGTGACTGGTCATGAGTAACAGAGGGCAGAGCCTGGGTCCGGGAAGGGAGCAGTCCTTTTGAATAGTTACCATGTTCTCAGGGAAAGGAGTCAAAGTGTTCAGTTGAGAATGAGAATTTAAATATAACCTTGTTAGATCTCTCTTTCTCTGTGTCTCTCTCACTCTCTCTCTCCCTCTCTTTATCTGAAATTGGGCCACATCGCCTCAGATCTCCTATGCAGCACAGCTCTACCTCCTGCAAATATAACAGGCTTTGTAAACAAATGTTCTTCCTTATTCCTGCCCCTTCAACAAACAGCTCTTACCTAGACTGCCCAGACTAGTTTTGAGCTTTGGCCAGGCTCCCCACCTCCTGGGAAACATAAAGAAAGAACTTTCTAGTATTCAGCACACAGTCTCTCTCTCTCTCTCTCTCTCTCTCTCTCTCTCTCTCTCTCTCTCCCCCCCCTTTCCTCCTCTCCTCCCCCTCTCTCCCTCAGGTTTCTCTACCATGCTGTTCATGACAACTGTCTCTTTCACTTTAAGAAGCTTTTTCTACCTACCCCTGTACATTAATCCAGTTCCTTTAAAGGAAAGCCTCTCCCTTATCCCATGCTGCTGTCTCTGATGTGATGTTTTATCCCCTGGTCAGGCTCCCCCTGGTCCTGTGACTTTCCCTCCTGCTAAAATTCTTTCAGAATGATAATCTGGCATCTCCTTTACTGAACCTTTTTCTTTCTACACGTGAGATACATGTTTATAAATTCAAATAATTGTGGTTATGGAGAGTTAAAATGCTTTAGATCACAGTTAATTCCCTTGGGCCATGTTCGGTTCTTTTGAAAACTATTTATTGTCCAGCTCTATATCTGTTCTAATATCTATATGGCTATCAAAAACTTTAAAAATATCTCCTCACATACACCAGCTCCCACCAGTCTGAAGGTGGAATGGAGCTGGGAGATGACTCGATGGATTCAGTTCTTGCCATACAAGCCTGACAATCTGAGTTCAGATCCTCAGAACGTACATAAAAGCTGATGCAATTGTGTCAGAGACTGGGAGTCTAGAAGAGCTCACTGGGAGGTGAGGAAGGAGGAGACAGGAGAGTCTCTGGAAGCCTGTCAGCAAGCAAGTCTGGTGTCTGCAGCATTGAAACAAGGCAGACCCTGTCTCCAACAAGGTGATTATTGAAGGTTACCCTCTGACTTCCACATAGACACAAAGAGAGAGAGAGAGAGACAGAGAGACAAAGAGTATCTAGCTTGTGGCAAGTTGACATAAAACTGCCTAGAACAGTCCTCAAGGCTTCATTTGGTTGAAAGAGGACATCAGATCCCCTGGAACTGAAGTTATAGGTCCTCGCACGTCTATCATCACTGAAGAACGTGTACCACAGGCTTCCCTCAGGCCAGTCTAGGGAGAGCATTTTCTCAGCTGAGGCCTTCTCATTCAAAATAGGCCTATGAGCCACCATGTTGGTGCTGAGAACTAAACCTGGGTCCTCTGTAAGAGCAATAAGTGCTCTTAAGCCCTGAGCATCTCTCCAGCATCAACAAATGAAAGCAATAAAGAAAGGATGGAGGATGGAGGAAGAGCAGAAAATTTGTATAGTAGCAGAATAAATTAAATAAATTAAATTAAAAATTGAGACACTTTAAAAAATACATTGGCATAAACATCAAGTAAGTAGGTTACCACAGAAAGGAGCCTTTTCTGGCATAGACTTCAGATGCTATTTGCTGATATTCCTTATTCATTCTCTCTCTCTCTCTCTCTCTCTCTCTCTCTCTCTCTCTCTCTCTCTCTCTCTCGGGGGAAAAAAAAACCTATCCTCCTGGAAGGGGGTTGGAGGCTTGAAGATTCAGGAAGCTGGTGAAACTCACAAGGCTCAGTAAGTTCAGAAAATTTGCAAGGCTCATAGGCCCTGGCTCTATGGGAGGAACCTGCTGCAAAGAGGAAGTGCCTTTGCACAGTGGAGTGCCCCGTGGTGCCAGGAACATCCAGGTCCCCCTTGAGGTTCTTAGTCTTATCAACAAAATAATTCAAGAGCAGCCTCAAATGAAGACTTGAAGACTGTTCTAGGCAGTTTTATGTCAACTTACCACAAGCTGAAATCACTTTGAATGAGGAGGCCTCAGCTGAGAAAATGCTCTCACTAGATTGTAGGCAAGCCTGTGGTACATGTTCTTGAGTGATGATAGACATGACATGTGGACAGTGTAGCCCTTGGCCAGGTGGTTTGGACTGCAGTAGGAAAATGGACTGGGTAAGCCATAAAGAGCAAGCCAATAAGTCCTATTTCTCCATGGCTGCTCCTCCAGTTCCCAATTCCAGGTCCCTCCTTATGTTTCTTCCATGACTTCTCCCAGTGATGAACTATAATCTTCAAGATGAAATAAACCCTTTCCTCCATTGGTTGCTTCTGCTCGTGGTGTTTCAGCACAGCAGTGAAAACCCCAACACAAAATAAACTAAGAGTTTATGTGAAAAAACACAGGGTAGGCAAGCTGCAAGTCTCAAGAGCGGGCCAGAGCAGAATCGGGGGAGAAGGCACATGGCATGCCACTTGAGTTAAGGCCACATGAAGGTCACCCACCTGGTTTCAGGGGGTTGCAGAAAGAGTGAAACCTGTGACATCTGAGATGTTAGGGAAAACATGCTTAGAGAAGACATGGGAAGAAAAGAAGGAAGTTCAAGTTCATTTTTCTGAGTAATCCTGAAAAACAGGTGACATTACAACAGTCTGGCTGCACTCTGTAAACAACTGTGCTAACGAATAGGAATTCTGGGAAGGAAGAGTTCAGCATCTCATTAAAGGAATAATTATTCCACCTATGTCTTTGATATAGTTTGAGGTGGGCCCACTTTCCTAGGGGTGTTTCCCCTTCCTGAGAGGTGGTTCCTTGGCAAAGATCAACCCACCCAACTGGAATACCAGGTTTTCACCAGGTCAGAGCCTGTTTTCCTTCAATGGGCCTTTATTGTTACTCAAGCATAGAAATACAGCTTTACTTATCATCATCCATGCTGGAGTGGGTTTTTCCAGAATGCAGTTGCCTCTGAGTTTCTCCTGTGCCTGTAGACAACATCAATAAACCTATATGTTCATCAAGCTAGACTTGAATAGAAATTCTTAGTGTTCTATCTGGGACACAATTCCTCAGATCAAGTTATCTGAGACACATGCATCAATTTCATGTGATCCCATGTATTAGATCGGTCCTTTGAAATTATTAAAATGGATAGACTTATATTAATAAAAGTTAAAATGGGAGAAAAATCACAGCAAAATCCCATCAAGTGGTAATTTTCTACAGTAAAAGAATCCTTGTTGAGTCAAGTAATTGCACTCAAGTTCAGTTGAGTAACTGGCTGGTCTACCAGTTGTTCAAACTGTTGAAGGGACTGGATCACAGTCATAACCTAAAAAGGTTCTATCTTCCCAATATGTAAATGAACACACTTTTTTGGTACGTGAGAATGTGGATGTATACATGTGGAAGCCAGAGGGAGATGTCCCTCTCTACCATTCACTCCCTCACAGTACTCCCTTGAGACAGTCTCTCACTGAACCTGGATCTAAGCTGGCAGCTAGTGAGCTCCAGCAACCCTCCTCATTGCTGCTCCCCAACAGTGCTGGGGTTATAGGGATACATTTCTACAAGGGTGTGGAGATTTGAACTCAAGTCCTCATGCTTATATAGCAAGTTCTTCCACCCAGGGAGCCATCTCCTTAGTCCTGAGCCCACATGTCATGCTTATTTTTATTGCAACAGTATTAATGCTAATTATTTTAATCAATGAGTTTCCCTGGGCACTTATTCCCAGAGGCACATAATCCTGACCATCCTACACCCTCCCTGTCCCAATACCTCCCCTCCTCCCTTTATACCCCCCTTCTACTTTTATGTCTTGTTAAAGACTCTCTTAATTCTTCTTAAAGAAGACTAGACCATTTTACTTTTTTTTGAGATTTGGACCCTTCAGTCCTTCCCAGTTTGCAAAAAGTAGAACCCAGGAAGGAACTCTGCTAAGCATTAGATAAACATTAAAAGAGAAATTGATTATTGAAGACAAAGTCTTGCACAAACAATATTTGCGTTTTAGCCAATTCTGCCACCTGGGTCAGTTTATGAGCAAATTATAAATAAGAATCTCAGGTTTCTCCACAGGCCTATATAAGGCCAGCATTTCTTCTTCAGCAGAAAGCCACAGCCCTCACAGACAGCATGAGCACATTTACCCAGAGACTGGCATTAGCAAGTGGAAGTAATGTCCTCCCATGTAGGCAGCACTTTCCACTGAACCAATAGCTTTCGGAATTACAGGAACCAGAAACCAAAAAGTGTGAAGTGTGTTTGTGTGTGTGTGTGTGTGTGTGTGTGTGTGTGTGTGTGTTTGGGGTATTTCTTTTTTTTTTTTTTTTTTTTTTTTTTTAAAAAAACTTTATTTATTTATTATTTATTTATTTATTTGCCTTGGTGTTTGCCTGGAACTGGAACTACCGACAGTTGTTAGCTGCCATGTGGGTGCTGGGAATCAAACCCGGGTCCTCTGGAAGAGCAGACGGTGCTCTTAACCACTGAGCCATCTCTCCAGCCCCCTGTTTGGGGTATTTCTAAGGTAAATCTAGAACTCAGAAAGTCTTTATACTTTGAGAAATGAACCCTCGAGCTGATGAAGTCCATGCAAGTCTGTGCTCCATCTGTTCAGATGCCAGCCATCGGTACAAACAACAGATGAGAGGCTGACCTGGATCATTAGCCCCATTTGGAAGATGCAGACATTGAGACTTGACAGATGAAGTGGCCTGGCTTGTGCGTGTGTGAATAGGGGCTGTGGCTGGAAGTGGGTAAAACCACACCTCTAGGGCTTGTGAAGCCTTTTCATTTCCCTGGCGTGGATCCTGCTGTGGGAGGCAGAGGCCGGCAGTGTTTCTCATTTTGTTGTTTCCTCCTATCTCCTGTGAGCCAGGCCTTGTCTTTAGTGATTGCCTGGAATGAAAGGCAGACCTTTGATTCCAAAGCCTCTAGAGTTTGCAGAGAGAAGGCAGGCTGCGGGGAGTGTGCTTAGATTTCTATCTCACTAGGTCAGAGTTCCAGAGGAAAGTAGGGGAAAGGGCAGGCTGGCTGGGAAAGCTCTCAGAAGAGAAACAATCCCCTACCGTGGTTTCCAAGTGCATTTCCATTTGTCCCGCTGCGGTCTGTGTCCTCAGAGGACAGAAGGAACAAGGCGCTCTGGAGTCACACACAGGAAGAGCTCAATATTTATATGGGGGAGACCCAATTAGAAGTGGCACAGTTGCCCAAGATTCTCATGAAATAAATGGGGTGCTGCGCACAATCCTTTCTCTGGCATCTATTGCCAGACCTCTGTCTTCACAATCTTTAAACTGGTTGAAAAGAAACAATTCTGTTCTCATGGTCATTTTATATTATTAGCAAACCATATGTCACAACATATTCAACTGCATGAATAATTAATTAGTCTTGCTTCTCTATCTTGAAATTTTATTGATAGATAATGATCAAGTATTTGTCCTGCTATTATAATAACTTCTTTTGGCATTATATTTGATCATGTTAAGATTAAGACTTTTCTGCGTGGCTATACAGAGCACTGCCATGGGCTGTTGGACGCTTCATCCCACACGGACCCGGAAAGCACTAAAGAAAAGGGGAAAGCATGAATTTGAAGAGCAACTATTTGAAAACCCTAAGAGAAATCCCTGAGAGATCTGCAGGCTATGGGAAGGAATGGGTGCATGAACAGAGGTGGTGCTAGAGTTCTCACATCTGGGGGCGGCAAGAGAAGCTTTGCTCTGGTGCCCAGATGATGAGAAGAGATCTGGGTGGACCAACATGGCCTGACAGTCCCCCTGACAACCCCTCCATTTCAACTCCCCAAGGCTGGTCTAGCAGTATTTCCTCCTAGTGCTGTGCTTCCCAGGAGCATTGTGGGAACCCTCACCCAGAGGTGGCCTCTGAAGTCAGCAAGCAGGGATGGCAAATGGACCTGGACAGGATCTGTGACCCTCCACAGTGTGCTCATCTTTGGCTCTCACATTAACGATGCCCTGAAGGGCACAGACCAAGCTGGACATTAATGTTTCTGACATGGAGCACCAGAGTGGGCAGGCAGTACTCTTGGAAAGCCAAGCTCACCTACTACAGTAGCAACATGCCTATCAGCTGTAAGAGGCAGACAGTATCAGCAAGAATTTAGAATAATCACAATATGGTGCTTCAGACCAAAAGAGCTTTCACTGAAAAGAAATCTAAGCACATAGACATAATATTGATATAAATATACTGTATGAGGAATATTAAAATATGAACGCAACCAAAATGGTTAGCAGGAATATTGGATTAGGGAATTCCAACAGGCTAATAGGCAGAGTGCCGTGGTACAAGCCTGTAATCCCAGCACATGAGAGAGGTGGACATGGACGGTCACAAGGACAGCATCGGCTACACCTTGCCTTAACCCCACCCCTCCCAACCCCAAAAATCAATAGGAAAAGGAGAAAAGAGGAGATACTTTTCTAAAATATCTGAAATATGTTTCTAAGATGCTAGGAGAATAAATGTGTAAATATCAGTAATATCTCCATAGCTCCATCAGAGGGATGTTGAGAGAATTAATAAAGTATTTTTGAGAAAATAAGTCTGTTAATAATAATTTCAGCTACTCAAAGCAGAGGAAGCAGAAGAGGGCATACAACAGCAACCAAAGAACATGGGAAATTCCTTACACTTATAGTTGTTAGAGGATGGCATCACCGACCTTAGCAGTTTAGTGAAGAAACTACATAGGCTTAGCTCCCTTACCGGGGCAGCCTCTATGAGTTAATATTCTAGTCTTCTACTTATATACAAAAAGAAACAGCCTCACAGAACAAGAGTTAGATGAAAATGGGACCCAAGGGATGTATGAGGATCCACTTCCATTCTGGCTGAAATTGGAGCATCATGGGGGTTAAAGTCAAGCTAAGTGATCAGTTGGTGATCCTTGAGTCAGGAGCTGGTATCTGTATTCCTGCATCAAGAGGATATTATTCCCGTAAGTCTGTGTAGCATGCTGGACAGATCTAGAATGCTAACCACTGAACTGAAAAAGCAGCCATCTTTAAAGAAGAATTTGAGCTTCCCTGGGGGTCACAGGAATAGGTAGTCAGCTGAAGGGTGATTCACCAAGATCTGCCCTCCAGAACAGGACCAAGAGTTGAACTAAGATCTGGTAAGTGTGTGTGTCTGCTTGCTGTGTCACAGCTATAGGCCCACCTAGTCTGGAAAATGAACTGAGACCTGATAGGTTAGTGGAATGGAGGTGGTAAGAAGGTCCAAGAGGGGTCCTTACCACAGAGGTCGAGGGGTTTGGGATTTTTTTTTTAATTTTAATAATTGTTGATTTATTTTAGTTGTCTTTATTTACACAGCTGCTAGTCTAAAATTTTCAGAACATACAACAATTTTTCAAAGGCATATCTCTAACAACTTACACATCAAAATTACCTTGTATGCCTTCCAGAATTTTGACAATGTTTATCAATATTATGTTCTTCCCAATGGTATCCTATTGTAGTGAGGTTTTCATAGGTGTCCAACATCACATCTTTGTAGAGATTCTTCTGGGAAGGCTTTAACAAGGCCCATTCTTCCAAAGAGAAGTTGATATGCACATCATTATATGTCACTGCATTCTGGATGTTTTGGTCCATGCCTCCAAACTCATTTCTCAGGACACAAAGACAGTTATATCATGACCTGGTTTCCCAGCTCAGCCATGTTCTCTGCTCAGCTTCCCACAGCAACACAAACAGTACAACAAACAAAATTGCTGGTGCAAACTCCTCTTCAAACTCAAACCATGTTGCAGTATCCCAGCTTGGCCATGTCCTCTGCTCAGTTTCCTGCAGAAGCATAAACAGCACAAACACACAAACCTCTCGGGGTTTGGGATTTTTAAGTAGACCTTGATCCAGGTGGATAGACACAGGATGAAAGCAGAGGAAATTCAGGTGAAGCCAGGAATTCAAAAAGATGTCACCTGTGTCTCATTTAACTCTTCTTTGGCATAAAAGATGTCACCTGGATCTCCTTTTGCCATCTTTTAGCTTCCAGGTTTTTGTTTTTCCAAACTGCCAATGGGGTAGGAGTCTAGGAAGGAGGGGGCAGAACCCCAGGAGCAGTGTAAAGAGCCCAGTATAAAGAGGGGTCATCAGAATCCCAACAGTAGGGCAAAATTCTGGGGAGGGGGGCACCCAGAACCCACCAATAGATGAGAGCTAGAGAGGTCACCAAAACCCCAGGATCAGGGCACAGTCCGAGGGGCCACCAGAACCCCAGCAGTAGGACAACACCAGGACAGGCGCTGGAGGCACAAAATGGCCAGAGAAAAGAACCCCTGAGGTGGTCTAGAGGAGAATGGCCCCCATGGGACCATGTACCTGAATGTTTTGTTCTCAGCTGGCAGACTGTTTGGGAGAATACGGAGGTGTAGCCTTATTGGAGGAAGTGTGTCAATGGGGGTGGCAAAAGCCCACTCCATACCCAGCCTCCATCTTGCTAATAAGGTTTAAGGCCCTCAACGACTGCTCCAGTGTGATGCCTGCCTACCCGAGGCCTCGCTCTCCACCATTAAAAAAATAAGAACAACCAAAAATATACTTCTTTTTTCTTTTTCTAAGGATAGTGTATCTTGGGGCTGGCAAGATGACCCAGGGGGTTAAAGCGTTTGAGGCCAAGCCTGAGCGCATGAATTCAGTTCCAGAAAAGAGAGAATCTTCTCCCGCAAGTTGTCTTCTGACTTTCACCCTAGAGCTGAAGCATGCACATGTATACACACACACACACACACACACCACACTAAACAAGCTAAACAAATGAAACAAAATCTTAATCTGTTCATTAGTGTGAAAAAATTCATCAAAGAACAGAAAATGGGAGCTAAGTGCACATGAAGCTGAAGCTCGAGCATGCGCAGACAGCTCCGAGGTCCCAGAGAGTGAGACACTGTGAAGGAAACAGAAGCAAACAAGATTGTTCCACACTGTGGCAACACTGGGCTCAGCCAGACACTGAAGTGTTAAGGATGAGGCAGGAGAGTGGGAAATTCTGAACCTTTTTGTGCTACATACAAACTTCAAAACCAGCTTGGGCAATTCAGTGAGATCCTGTCTCCAAGAGAAAGCAGGGCTGAGAAAATAGCTCATTGGACAGGGTCCCCAGATCCTGGATACCAGCCACCCCCTTACCCCGCCCACCCCATGCACTCAAACACAAACAGGAACAAATGCTCTCAGATTCTCAAAGATAAAGGAGACAAAATTGGAGAAGAAAGTCAGCGCATTCATGAGCACACAGTACAAGACAGAGAAACACACAGGTGAGCAAACACTTCAGAAAATGTTCTCTTGATTCCATGAACTTTCCAGCAACAGCTCAATTTATAAAACTCAGCAGCATTTCACTACGTCAGCATTGACCGATGAGAAAATTCGAAGAGTAGCAACCGAATATCTGGATATTAGCTGAGTCAAGACAACATAAGACTCCTGTGGAAAAAAATTTTAAGCTTGAATGCAATTTTTTTTTTCTCTCTTTGATACCAGGCTGTGTTTGGTTATAGTGGCACAGATCTAGAGGAAATGTCAACATGCAAGCCTTTGGACAGAGTGTGCAGGCTTTGCTCACATGTACATTCTGGTCAGTACTGGTCCCAGGACTTTGGACTCCCATTCCTGTGAAAATCCTAGTATCTGCAAACTATTAGTAAATACCTGGCTTAATAAAAACTCTGGCCAGCAAATGTGACTTTGTTTTCAAAGACAGGTATTCTTAATTGTTCTTTTCTTAAAGATGAAATTCACCTCAAAAAATGGAAATAAAAGGCACATGAGATGTGGCTCAGTCAGTAAAGGTTATCTACCACCAAGCTTGGTGACCTATGTTTCAGTCATAACCCACACAGTAGAAAAAGAGACCAGTATCCCACAAGTTACTTTTGATCACCAAACATATGCAAGCGCGCGTGCGCACACACACACACACACACACACACACACACACACACAGAATACATTTTTTTTAGAAATGCAAATAAGTAGGCAGAAAATTTGATTCAGTCAAATCATGATTAACGCCTTCCTATGTATCTGTATAGACAGAGTCTTAATAGATGTTTTAAAGATGAGAAGACATCACATCAAAGCATGAAGCTCAAAGCATCCACAGCAGATAGGAAATGCATGACTTCCCACCCGGCATCCTTCCTTCTCCTGGCAGGCTTCCCCTATCCCATCTAAAATAAATGTCTTCTTCACTTGGTGCACCACCAAGTTACTCACACTGTGCTTTCTCTTATCTATGCAAGGTCATCCTTGCTCTGGAGTTCTCCTCATCCTTCTGGATCCCTTCCAGAAGATTCCTCACAGCTCCCACTTCTCTTTCCCTGGACTGCTAGAACTGACCAACTCAAGCTAATTGTCCCCCATTGGCTCCAAGTCCAACTCCATGTGCTTCCACACTCACACAGTGGTTTTTCAAATGGTGCCCACACCGCTCACCACCTGTCCCGCTGCACAGCTAGGGGAGAATTGTTAGAGATACCCCTACCTCCTTCATTCATCCCCAGACCATTAGCGGATACAATGAGAATGCCTGTCGCATAGACGTCAGTACAGAGACCTACTTCATTCTGCAAAAGCCACCTGCCAGTTTTCCTCAGGCAGTGACTTTAGATGAGAGAAAGAAAAACAACATAGAGAATGAAAAAGAAAAAGAAACAGAGAAAGGAAGGGAAGGAGGGAAATGGGGGAGAAAAGGACAGGAGAAAATATGGATTTGGATTTGTGCTATTTTTCTGTCATCTCAGCTAATGTTCGCAAATTCCTTGCTTTATAAAATCAGATTAAATGAAATGAGCTTTCTTTTGCTTGTTTGGGGACAGGGTCTCCCCATGTCGCCCCTGGTGGTTCCAGTCTCTATCTCAGCTTTCCAAGTGCTGACACTATGGGGGTGGGACACCATTCTGAGCACTTCCAGACATGCCATTTGAGGCCCGCTTCTCTCTCCCCGCTGACTTCTAGAATGGATCACTGTAGACAGTGGCTGAGATGGCATTACTTTAAAGTAATTAATACTTGAAAAGTATTCAATGATTAGTAGCTATCATGATTAATTTTAGAGATGTTTGGCCAGGCCACTGGGCACTCAGATATATGGTAAGACATTGTTCTAGGTATTTCCAGCTAAGTTTTAAGATTTAATCAAAAGACTAAGTAATGTAGTTAACTTTGATAATGAGGGTGGACCTCATCTAATCAATAAAAAGCCCAAATAGAACATAAATAATGAGCTTCCCATTGGTAAGATGGATAGGATGCCTCCTGCTTTACAAATGTTTGGATCATCAGCCTCTTCCTGCCTTGCACTGACCATTCAGCTCTTCCTGGGTGTCCAGACTGCCAGCCTTTGGACAGGAACTACTCCATCAGTTTCCGGATTCTCAGGGTTTTGGGTTTGGACAAGAGCTTTGCTCCAGCTTCTCTGGATCTCTGGCTTCCCACCCATAGATTTAGGAACTTATCAGTGTCCACAATCATGTAAGCTAATTCCTTATGAGAAATCACACACACAAACACACATGCCCGATTCCTTGTTTTTCTAGAAAGCTCAAACTAATGTAGTTATAATAATTTAGTTGTAGTTTGTATTCCTTTTCAAAATGATATTCCAAAAAAATAATATTCAAGATACCTTTACTCTTTTGCTTAATCTAGTTCTATGGAAAATTATTTTGTTTGCAAAACAAGGAACTGACATGATTTCTGAGATACTTTCTGAGGTCATGAGTTCTGGAACTTTCTTTACTTCACGAGGTAGTTATAGAAAAGTAGTCTTTTTTTTTTTCTCTTTAAGATCAAGGTTTTACAGCGGTTTTTAAATTTTTATTATTATTGCTTTCCTATCTGATAAGTTAAACAGTGACCAGAAAGGCGAAGGAACATTGAAGGTGTAGAAAGCAGGTAAAAGTTCAGTAGGTTTTAAGAAAAAGCCTGCGGGACCCCTAGCTAGTGGCTAAGGGATACAGTCAGCAGAAGATGTTCTCCTTTAACAGAAGACCTCCAGCCATGGCCAAGAGCATCTCTATGCCTGATTACTGCTCCACAAAATTGTTTGTGATGGTTTGCACACAGCAGCTGGCAGAACCTTACATACCACCTAGTCTGCAGCTTCTTGAGGTGGTAGTGACATAGTTTTTGAATCCCTGGTCCCCATACAAAAAAAATGGTTAAAGAAAAACTAAAAGCTCATGAATGCAGGCAATAAAATGAAGTGATGGCTTATCCCTTTGATCTGCCAAATGCAAAGGGTGAGACAAAGCAGAGCATCGATGTTGGCCTCTTAGAGTAAGAAAGCCAAGAACAGCATAGGAGAACCCCTAAACTTGGGTAAGAACTAGGTGTAAAGAGCTAGCAGGTTGACATGGGGCACCTGCTAAACCTGAGAGCTGTGTTGACCACCAATGAAGGTTCCTATAAGCTCCACACCCTGGGGCTGGAACAGTACAACCACTCAGGTACTGTTTATACTTTAACAATCTAATTGGTTTCATGGTATAAACATCATAATCAGTTGCAGGTATCAACATGAACATAAAATTGCGAGCCAGCTGTGGGAAGAGCCAGGGCCCCTTTCCAGGCCTGGCTGAACACTGAGGACAAACTGTTGAGAGAAAAAGCAGAACTAAGCAAAAGAAGGACAGAAGAGATAATGGGAGGAAAAGGCTGGGAAAACTTCCTTTCCTAGGGAAAGAAATAGAGCCAGGGAGTTACAGAGGGCACCAGCGTTGTTCTGAACACCTCCTGATGACCAGGAAAGCCAAGACGTCACTGAAATGAGCAACAGGAAAGCACCATGGTAAAATGCTGTGAATGCTATTGTAAGAAGCCATACAACACCACACTGGCCAGACTCGTTAGAAAGAGAAGAAAAGCCAAGGCATGCTTGTTCTGGGTCATCTATTCTGATTGGAGGCCACACTCCTGCCTACCTACAATGAGTTAAACTAGCCTAACGCAAGCTATGACCTTCACAGTGGCCTCTTCCCACTCAGTCAACAACGTTCTGTTCACTCCAAACTTCTTCCCAGTCCCCACAGATTTACAACTAGAGGCAGACCATGTGCCAGACCAACTCATCAAAATCCTCAATTATTTATTCTCAATCCCCTCAGGGCTCAATGAGAGTTAATAAATTATTAACAAAGGATGTTTCCACAATTAATTTTAGCTTCATAGTTTTCTTTCCTGGTGCTTTTTGCTACAGATGTTTTATCCATTTTCATTTCTGGATTCATTTGAACAGTAACTAATAATGAGGTTTTAAAATCCTGAGGCAGGAAATGGGGCGGAGATTGGAGACCAGAGAAGCTTTAATGGCTTGTTTCCTTGGTAACAGATCAAACTCTACCCTAGCGAGAAAGAAAAGCTGTGCATGATACAGAGGATGCAGGGACCCTGTGGAGACTGTGGTAGTAAGACAGTGGTGGTGGTTGTTTGGCCATTCATCCCAGAGTGAAGTAGACAGACAGTGAAGGGAGCAAACGGAGAAGACTGTAGTCACCAGCCAGGAAAACAAGTCAAACAGGAAAACGACGATCACACAGAAGTGATAACCCAAGCAAGAAGCAGTGGGCCCACATTTCTTCAAAAATATATTTCTTTTTTTAAGATTTATTTATTTATTATGTATACAGTGTTCTGTCTGCAGGCCAGAAGAGAGCATCAGATCTCATTACCACCATGTGGGTTCTGGGAATTGAACTCAGGACCTCTGGAAGAACAGTCAGTGCTCTTAACCTTTGAGCCATCTCTCCAGCCCCAAAGATATATTTCTTAAGTGAAAACATAATGGCATCATCCCCGGCTTAGTTTTCCTCTCTCTGACCCTTCCCACACACACCTTGTTTGCTCTCTCAAATTATTTGTTTTTAAACTTTTTTTTTAACATGTGAATGTTTTGCCTGAATGTACATACATGTACTACATACATGTCTTCTGCTTGAGGAACTCAGAAGGAGAGTCAGATCCCCTGGAACTGGAATTATAGATGGTTGTGAAGTACCATATAGTTCTGGAAATCGATCCTACATCCTCTGCAAGGGCATTAAGTGCTCATAACTGCTGAGCCATTTCTGCAGGCTGACTTCCATTTTTTCCTTGTTATTATATACGTCTATATTCCCAAATATATAAATACAGCCTGCTCAGTCTATATAATGTTACCTGTATGTATGTAATTTCAGGGCTGAACACTTAGTATTGGATAATCCATTTTCTGCCTTAGATTGATGCAGCATATCTCAAAGTTGAGTTAGGATCTAGTTTTCTTATCTAGAAAAGAATTTCTTTTGGGTTAAGGGTGGAAGGAGTCTTCACTCTCTAAAAAAAGCCTAATAAATTAGATAATGAAAAAGATGTGCACAGGGTTTATACTATCAAATGGTTTTCAGCTTTCCTGAAGCTGCAGCCCTTTAATAAAGTTTCTCATGTATAATGATCCCAACCCTAAAATTATTTTCATTGCTACTTCATAACTGTAATTTTAGTACAATTTGTGTAATGGTCTTAGACAACCCCTGTGACAGGACAGTTCTGTTCCCCGGATATAGATGGCAGACCCTGATTGGTTGTGTGTATGCAAATAAAGTGAAGAATAAGAACCAATCAGGAGAGAGCCTGGGAAAGGAAGGCAAAAGCCCACCAGAAGCAGAGCAAGTTGCCAGTAGGGCCACTTCTCTGGGTCCTCTCCCTCATCTCTCAGTGTTGAGGCAGGAGCAAGGAAAATGGATCAGAAAAAATAAGAACAGTACTTTATCCTCCACCCAACTCCAGTCTGTAGCTTTTGAATCTGTTCCTGCTCCATTTGTTCGCATCTGTTCCTAGCTAGTTACTTGGACCACTAACTGGGCCTCTCTCTTCCTGCTGCCGCCTGCTGCCGCCGCTGCTGGCCCCAGTAGTGTCTGGGAGTCGGGTGCCTCCTACTTTTATCATTAACACGGTTCAAGAACTATCATCTTAGAGCACATACTGGGTAACTGAGTTGAGGCCTTTTTAATTTTATTTTTAGTGTGTGTGTGTGTGTGTGTGTGTGTGTGTGTGTGTGTGTGTAGATTCACTGCAAGGAATCAAAATCAGCTTACATGATTATAGAGGCTAACAAGTTCCCAAATTTACAAGACAGAAACTTTGATTTATCTTTTTGAGTCACACATCCAATTCCTTGATAAGTGAATAGGACCTTGGAATATTTCATAAAAAAGAAAATCAGAAGAGAAAAGCTTTAAGGGACATCACTGAGGTCTTTCTCTACTGTCAGCCTGACCAAGCAACTCAAGCTTCTGTTGAATGAAATCTAATGAGTAACTAAAACCACTAAAATCAAAAGAGCAGGCTGGCTTACATATGGCTTCTGCTCTGTCCAGAGCTATCCCCGCACTGGGCTTAGTGTTCACCTTACAGGATGTCTCATAGTTCACATCATTACTTAATGATGCTGTGTTGCAATAAAGAATACTGTATACCGCACATCAAACAGAGTTCTATTAAGAAACTGTCCAATGCTCATCATCAGTGGATGATGCTCCATTGTAACATAGAATATTAAACAGCATGAAAATGTATAATCCATGAGTATGTAACAGTATAAATGGCCTTGGAAAAAAAAGACTCAGCAACAATGCCATACAGAAATAAATACCTGTGTGTAGCACAAATTCAGATTGTAATAAAAGAGACTCAGAGCCAGATATTAGGGAAAGGCTGAAATATCAGAGAAAGGAAACACCACAGTCAGATCTCACCCCTCTGTCTTCCAGCTTCTTCAGCCTTACTCCTGGTCACTTCTAATTGCTGCTGTTTTCCTAAGCCTGCCTTAAATTCCCTTCTCACCCAGCTGTATCTCATCCAGGTTAGAATTAAAGGTGTGAGCTACTTATTTGGTAGTCAGCCTTGAACTCACAGAAACACAGAAAGATCTCTGTCTCTGGATTTATGAGATTAAAGGTGTAAATCACCACTCCCAACTTTCCTCATGCTGGGATTAAAGGTGTGTGCCGTTGAAGCCCAGCTGTTTGTCCTTGTACTCAGAGATCCAGAACTCCCTGATCTATGTCTGCCTAGTTTTTGACTGTGTTGATCTCTTGATATTGCAGGTTTTATTAAATATGTAACATATCACCACACATGTATGCTAAGAAGTGGTTAAGTGGATATGTGTCTCCCATGCTAGCATAAGGACCTGAGTTCACACCTATGTAAAAGGTAGGTGGGGTAGGGGAGAAGAGACAGGTAGCTTCTGGGGGCTTGGTGGTCAGCCAGTCTAGCTGAATTTCAACCTCCTGGTTCAGTTAGACCTGCTGTGCCCAAGTTCCCCAAAGAGACTACCAGAGACTGGAGAAGTCCAGAATGCAACAGCAAGGTTTATTTATGTAAAGCCATGGCAGGGAACCCAATCCAGCTTGCCATAGCAAGATCAGGAGGGGCTCCTGAGGGGAGTTTAACAGCCACTTCTAAAGGGAAAAACCACAATTTGGGGTTACTCTAGTACAAGGTTGTGTGCTGACAGCTAATCTGGGGAATTTCTCTGGGCCCAGGAATGATAGTGGTGTATTTTGACTAGAGCATTTGGTGGTCAGATAGCAGGGCCAGGGTGCTATGGATTCTGCAGTTGGAACTTAGGTCATGCTGCCCCTCTGTGAACAGTAGTTTCTAGCTATGGTCTCTGGGAACTGGGTGAGGGAATCTTTCTCAGGGCTCTGTCTGCTTTAGTTCTGCATAATTCTCTAAAATGGCATTTCTTGAAGACCCTTTCTTAAAACAGCAGGGTGGTGAGCCATAGAGAGAGATAGTAGCCATCAACCTCTGGCCCTACAAGCACACTCACAGGTCACATATACACTGTACACCACACAAAATAAATTTAAGTACATTCATGATTCCCTTATGCGAAAACTAATTCACATAGTTCTACACCAGGTACCAGTTATCCTTGGAAGAGGAGCCACAGTACGAAGGGGCACAAAGGCAGCTTCTAGAATCCTGTTTCCATGGACACGGTCTGTTTGTGAAAATTCAGCAAGGTATGGATTTGAGATATAGGTGTGTGTGTTTCTTTTTTTAAAGATGTATTTATTATGTATACAGTATACAGAAGAGGGTACCAGATGTCACCATAGATGGTTGTGAGCTACCAAGTGGTTGTTGGGAACCAAACTCAGGACCTCTGGCAGAGTAGTTATTACTCCTCCTCCCTGAGCCATCCCTCCAGCCCCATGTGTGTGCTTCTTATACCCTACACACCTCATTAAAAAGTTAAATAAATTATATTAGAAGGTCCTGCCCTTCCCAAATTTTCTCCATGGCCAATGACCCTCTTATCTCTCCTTGTATACGTGTGGAGGGGGAGGGGTATTTGGCCTACTCATATGTTTGAGCATCACATGCTTGCACTGCCCTCTAAGGCAAGGAAAGAAGGGCCAATCCCTTGGGACTGGAGTTACAGACCTTTGTGAACCACCATGCCGAAATGGTGGGAATCGAACCTAGGTCCTCTGGAAGACAGCCAGTGCTCTTAACCACTGAGCTATTTCTATCCCCAGGCCTCTTTTGTGTTTACAAGCCTGTTGTTAGTGAATAAACATCTCAGCTCCTTACTCCTCATATGCAATTGGGAAGGTCCTGTACTGTGTTTATTATGAGAGCCTGGGGGCAGAGGGTGGGGTTGGGTTTTAAATTCAAATTGCCCACAATTTGCAATTTACTACTGCCATTGAATTAGCAGCCTCTTTTCCCTATTTCACTTCCTTTCCCTCACTCTACAGATGTTTCTGAGGAACACCTCCCAAATAGGACTGCCCTATATGAAACTGTTTTATAGTCTGACCTGGAGAAAATGCAAACCAGTGCGGTCCTCTGTCTTCCCCAGGATCTTACACTGAAGCCTTGTGTACACACATAATGAAGTGTTTTAGAGTGTAGAGGACACACCTTAAGGGCAATCCCCATGAGTTATGGCCTTCGAATAGTCCCAGTGGATAGAACTTGTGGGTTCCTTCTAGCCAGAAGATGCAGCAGGAGAAATGAGCCGGCACTCTTACAATGGTTTTGTGACTGCAGACTACAGACCAGTATCCCCCATTGCATGGGAAGAGACAGACTACCCCACTTGAGGTGATGTGAAAGTCACACAGCAGTTGGCCTCTAGGAACCAGGTTAGGTCTCTGGAAACAGCCAGGGACCTTGGTCCTGCAACCATAAGGAAGTGAATTTCGGCAACAACTTGGGCAAGTTTGGAAATTAGTGAGAACCTGGTCCTGCTGATACTGGTTGGCAGCCTATGTGCCTCACCTAAGCTATGTGTCTTTTGACTCACAGAAAGTTTGAAATAACATTTGTATGTCACCTCTATCAAACATGTTTGTGATGATTTTTTTAATGTAACAATAGCAAATAAATATAGCCTTTGTGGGGTCTTTTTGTGGGGGCCCCATATTCACATGCATGAGGAAGTATAGGCCAGAGAATCACGGAAGGAGTCATCCTTCATGTGATTTCTACTGTTTTGTTTTTCAAGACAGGGTTTCTCTATGTGGCCTTGGCTGTCCTGGAACTCAATCTGAAGACCAGGTTGGCTTCAGAGGCACAGAGATTAGCCCACCTCTGCCTCCCAAGTGCTGGGATTAAAAGTGTGCACCAACACCACCCTGATCTACTTTTTTAAAGCAAGCAAACAAACAAACAAAAAACCCAAGCCACCAGCACTACCCAACTCTTGGAAATTGCCAAAGCAAGCTAAACTGGGTTTTCAGTAAGCCCCAGGGAGTTTCCTGTCTTCACCTGCCCAGCACTGGAGTTGCTAGCAGGCTACTGTGTCCAGTTTTAAAAATGTGCATTCTGAGAATCAAGTTCTAGGCAAGCATTTTACTAACTCAACCATCTCCCAGGCCCCCCTGTGACATGTTTGTGGACTTTTAGTTTTGTCTTTTATTCTTAGAGATTTATTCTTTTATGTGCATGGGAATATTGCCTACATGCAATGTTGTGCCCTGGTCGCAAGACCCCCCCAAAAGATCACCAGAGACGTGAACTCTCCAAAGTGCAAAAGGAAGGTTTATTGAAAATTGCGTCACAATGGCCAGAGGAGATGCTGCCCCTTCGGGAGCTGGGTTTTTAAGGGCAAAACCCACAAGGTTATACATCAATTTGGGCTCTTTATACAATCATCTTTTGGAGGATTTTTAGGCTTTCTCTGTTATCTTAGCCGGCTGTTTGCAGCCCTTTCTTTGTCTATCTCCTGGATTGGGTCTTTGCAGGCTATCTCCGGTCCTGAGACATTCCATGGATAATTAACTGTTATCAGTCTTCAAGCTATTTGACCTTTGTTCCTATGCAGACCTCAGACTTGTCCCGAATCAAAAATGTAGGAGCTTCTCTAATCTTTCAGCATGTCTGTGCACCATGTGCTGCAGTTCCTCTGGAGGCCAGAAGAGGGCATTAGATCTCCTGGAACCAGAATTACGGATAACTTGACCTGCTACATGTATGTAGGAAATTGAACCCAGGTCCTCTGAAAGAGCAGCCAGAGATCTTAACCACTGTGTTATCTCTCCAGCCCCTGTGGAATGTTTTGACCAGTGATATTAACTTTTGCTGGCAGGGGTCTGGCCTCAAGGTGCCTCACTTTGCTCTCAATTTCTGTCATCTGAGAATGGCAGTGTCCACACAGTTTCTTGTTCTCTTCAAACTGTTTTTACTAAACATGACAATTATGATGGATTACCAATTGTCCTGTGAGCACAGGTGTGTCCATTAACGTTTCTCTACACACGCTTTCTGAGAAGATTGATGGGGCAGAAACGGGCTTCTCCGGTGTCAGGACGAGGTCAAGATCCTCTCGGCACATTGTTCCAGGCTCATTCCAAACGTCTGTTCAGTCAGAACTCGGCATGTAAAGTTTTTTTTTTTTTTTCTTTCTGAATACATTGCTCAGGAATTATGACAATCCTTCCAGATGTTGTGAGTAGAAGCCACCCCCACCCTCCCTGTGAGAATATAGCTGCGTCACTCAGCACTTCCACATGTTTCCTGGGCTTCCTGCAGTTGCAGACAATCTGGAAAGGAACCCATCAGCCTGTGTTCTGACACTGATCTGGCTGTGCAGCCCAGGGTCCAATCAACATTCAAGGGGTTATTGCCCAGAGAAATAGTGGGGACAGTTTTTCTGACTACTTGGTGGCTGGCACCGTGGCTAAATGCAACTTTCCCTGACACCTAGCAGTTAGCCATTCATAGTTCCCAGCATGCACCACAGGCACACTTTGGTAACCCAGGCCAGTACCATGACTATTCAGGTATCATGATAAAAATTCATCTTTAAAGATCTCAGATGAAATTGGGGTCATAATAAGCCTCTATTTTCTTCCTTTCTTTTTTTTTTTTTTTTTTTTTTTTGAGACTAGGTGTCAAGGTTTTGAGACTCTGGCTGGCCTGGGATTCCCCCTGTGGACCAGGCTGGCCTCAGACTCACGGAGATCCCTTTGACTTTACCTCCTATGTACTAGGATCAAAGGCAGGCACCACCACAGCCACCTAACATGTTTTACATAGTGGACACCCAAATCATGAAAAAAGATATAAAGCTGTTTTATTTTCTAGTTTTAGCTTTGTTAAGGATTTGATAGCGTTTTGGGGGGATGGATAAGTACATAAAAATATATTAAGTAGTGAAAGTATAAAATCTAGTTTCAAGTTCCACAGCTTCAGTATGGCTATTCTAACTGTATAAAAGTTCATTGAGAGACTTTGGGTCTAGTTAGTATTGATGCATGATGGTTTTTTTATTTACAAGTTTTTGATAAAGTATAAATTTTAGTAAATTAATTATTTGACAAATTATACACACACACACACACACACACACACACACACACACACACACACACACATATATATATTTGGTTTTGGTTTTTGAGACAGAGTTTTTCCATGTAGTCCTGGCTGTTCTGGAACTCACTCTGTAGACCAAGATGGCCTTGAACTCACAGAGGTCCACCTGCCTCTGCCTCCCGGAGTGCTGGGATTAAAGGGTTAGGACATCACAGTCAGGAAAGAGAGAATGTTTTCTCTCCCCCATTTCTCTCTTTACTCACCTCTTGGTCCTTATGGGATCCTTCTTCTCATCCAGCCCCCCTCCCACCTCTCGCTTTCTCCACTCACTGAATTTAACTAGGATCGCCTGTGTGGGCGTGGCTGTGAAGCTACCAACTGCAGAGCAGACACCTTGGCAATGAGGAGAAAAACCAGCTCATGTACCCACAGCTTAACTCCCGCATCTCCTCAGCTAGGGGTGGGCCTCATAAACCTTCCTTCAAAGACTCCATTTTCCTCCTTCAAGGCCACATTGAAAGACTGAAAACTCCATATGCTGATGAAATGCCATCGCCCTTCTTTGAGTAGTCTTGCAAACCACTTCAGAGTGGCCTTCCAAAACATTCCCTTTCAGCTTAGTCTGTCTGGGAGTTTAGCTATTCCTCAGGTCGCAGCCACTCCCATCTCACTGCGCTCGGCTCAGCTCGGCTCGCAGTGTGTGGACACGTGGTCGGGATGCCTTCCTCCACCTCCAGGGAAAGGAATGTCTGGTCAAGGCTGTCAGGCTGTTCTTCAACGTCTCCCAGGCTCAGCCTCCCAGGCTCAGCCTGGGCTCCCAGAAGCACAGCTGCAGAGGGCAGAGATGCTTGGAGGGGGGTGGGTAGGCTTTGCACGATCAGCCATAAGCTGAGTTTTGAGGGATCACTGTGTTACTGCTCTGCAGCTTCCGATGCAGATCACCTCCCTCTGTCCTGTGACAGCTCTGGTAACTGAGACCCTCAGGAATTCTAATCGAGATGCAAAGCTTCTGTTAAATCCTGGAGTGTTACCCACTAACGACAAAATGACAGAAGCCATTGAAATTTGTTCTTTGTTGACCAGACATCTATAGATACAAGTAACTGTGCCCCCAACTTAAATACCTGTTGACAATTTCATTAAATCTATTTAATGAACTTTTGAGAAAGTCTTTATTATGTTCTATTTGTTTTTTTTCTATTTCATAAATGGGAAAATGGCCTCAGAGAGACTGGGCGAGTTGTTCAAAGCCACACCAGTAGTAAGCAGATCTGAGACTGGAAATAAATTTGACAACAAATTCATGGTTCTTTCCTTCCTTCCTTCCTTCCTTCCTTCCTTCCTTCCTTCCTTTCTTGTCTATCAGCATTCGGAACAAAAAAGAATAATCTCAGCATTGCACAAAGGATCGTGCAAGCAGTGGTAGCAGTCTGGCGAGGCAATGTCTTTTTACAAAAAGACTGCACCTCAGCTGCAAGCCTCCAGGGCTGGGAATCCTCTTAGTTTTCATTTTAAAGTGACTGTCTTTTCTCTTCTGTGGGGGCTCTGGCCTCGTGATCTTTCAAGACGAGCTCTTTTTAAAAGAATTGGTGCAAAGGAAATGAAGGAAAGGTGGAAGAGGCCGGCTTCTCCAGACAAACAGGCTCTGCAGCTAGGCCTTTGTAAACAAAAGATTTGCCAGGTGAGGAAGATTAAATTTGGGGAAGAGATTTATGGAATATTGATTGGCCCTTGCCAGGCTAACTACCTTTGATAGAAAAAAAATAAATTTCCTCGAACTGTGAACATATGGATTGTTTTATAAACTTGATTACCCTCCACTGCTGTGTTGGACTTTTCGTAGCAGTGATTCTGAGCAGGACAACTGGGTGGAGGAGAGAGAGCGGATTCTGCTCCTACTTTAGAGTTCCTGTCCTTCGAGGTAGGGAGGGTGTGGCCGAGGAGAGCAGCGCGGAGCCTCTAGGCTGCCTCTCTTCTTCCTCTGTGTTTCCATTAAGGGCTGCCAGCCAGTGGATGGTGCTACCCACACCCATCCAGGGCAGGTTTTCCCCCTGACTCCTCTCTGGACTCACAGAGACTTACCCAGAGGTGGGTGTGGCTAAATCTTCTAGGTCTTTCTATCATTGTTGGTTTCTGAGGAATGCCCTGAAACGTTCAAGTTTCACTCTGCTTCTTTGACAAAATTCACTGCACTTGCTTCCATTTTTGGGGGGGAGGGGAGGCAGTGGTGGCCACAGTACCAAGCAGCCTTGGTACGGAACAAAGCTGAGTGTGGCTGCAGGCCTCTTGGGATGAAGGATGCACGGTGGAGAAAATGGAGAAGCCTTAAGTGATACTGGAACCAGAGTTCCTGTTGAACTCCCAAAGAATCTGGACCATAGCCAGATATTCCAGGACTTTTTTGCAAGCCTCTTCATCAGCTCACATTCTCTGTTAGATCAAATTTATTTTATGAGAGTTTGCCTTTTTTCTTTAAAAAAAAAAAGAATTTATTTCTATTTATCACATCATTTCTCATGGTTCACACATAAAGGATATAATTTTGATTTGGTGTTTGCATTTATTTCACATAAGTAGAACCACAAAAATCTCCCCTATTTAAAAACAGTTTAAATGTAATAATTTAAAGCTAAAATGTAAGTTCCATTTTTTTTTAGAAGCAAGAAATACGTTTTAAAAATATTTCATTGTATTCCAGGTATGGTGTTACATGTCAGTCATCTTAGTGCTTAGGAGTCTGAAGATGGAAACAACTGTAAGCTCAAGGCCACCTAGAATTACACAGTGAAGTCAAGGCTGGAATAGTTTGCTTAGTGATAGCCTCTCACAAAACAAAACACCAACAAGCAAACCCTAAAGTTAAAAAAAAAAAAAAAATGTTAGTTTTAAAAAAATACAAGGAAAGTAACTTTTGAAATGTTACCTCAATCCTAGCCCTGGAAAAATAAAATTGTTAATAATGGTGGACATTGATTTCTTTGTAGTTTTATTGTGGTTTTGGTTTTGACAGAGCCCCATTGTGTTACCAAAGCTGTTCTTGAACTGATGATTTCCCTACAGCCTTGCAGGTTCACTGAGATAATTGATACACTGGCTTTGAAACGTGATTTTAAATATCTCTCTACATACATGCAGATGGTAGGGAACAGAAATAATTTTACAGCCATAGAGTTATAATAGAGCATTTTAAAAATAACAGAATTAAATTTGATTTTTATAGAAAATAAGCACATACAACAAAACTAAAGGAATCCCATCCTCAAGTAAATGTCTTTTGTAACAGAAAATATTCATATCTAAAGGAGCATTTACAAAAAATCTTGGGCCAGCAATATTGCTCAGCAAGTAAAGGTGTTTGTGGTAAAACCTGATTATCTGAGACCTGCATTTGATCCCTGGGGAGCACGTGATACAAGAAGAGAACCAATTTCACAAAGTTGTCCTCCAGCCTCCACAATGTGCTGTGACAATATAATCCCCCCAATAAATTTAATTTTAAAATTTAAACATTAAAACTAATCTTAAGAACAATAACCAGGAGCTAAGAGATGGCTCAGTGGTTTCTTGCTCCCTGCTCTTCCAGAGGATCAGAGTTCAGTCCCTATCACTGTTTTTGGGTGGCTCACAATCAACTGCAATTTCAGGGGACCTAACACCCCCTTCCGGGCTCTGAGGACATCTGCATGCACGTGCACAAACAAATACCCGGATACCCATAAATAAATAAGTAAACAAACAAATAAGAAATCTTCCAATAGAAGAACCCCAACTACATATACTACAGCAGGTGACATGTTTTGGTAGGTAGCAGGGTGTTCTATTACTGCTTTACCACAAAATAAGGAAATATGTACACTCGTGTGTAATTCCACTTCCTCTCCTTTGCTGTCTCTTTCCTCTGGTGTCGCTCGCAACCTTGCCAGCAAGGAAAGCGCAACACCCAGAATCTTCTTTCAGCAGTTTATTCGGGACCTTTATAATTATTCTCTCTTTGTCCTTCTCTCTGCTTCTCCTTCTCCTCCTTCCCC
>PVIH01001843.1:51200-115420 GCA_004025045.1 Sigmodon hispidus
CTGACTAGAAACTCTCAGGGCATCCAATCCCAATAAGCCACGTGGGCACAGCTCATAGGTCCACATACGCAACAGCAAACCACGCCCCAGGCTCAAGCCAAATAAGGAGTTGTTTATCAAAAGAGAGCACTCACCCACAGGGGGTGGAGGCCGGAAATCAGCACCATCTCTAGGGTGCAGCAGCAGGCAGCTCTCTACACTCTGGTGTCAGAATGTTTTATACTGTTTGTTAGTTCCGAAAGTGAGAGCAAGTACACACTAACAAAGGCCACACACTAGAGTTTATTTAAAAGAAGAGTCCCAGGCGGGTAAAGAAGCAGAGAAGTCAGGGGACAGAGAAGAAAAGGACCAAGCACATGGTCGCAGTCGCTTTTAAGGGAAAGGACGTGCACGGCTATGCATCATGGGTCCAGGGAGGTGCTTCTGTACCGAGGTGCTGCAGGGTTTATGTAATCATGGCCAGGGGCGTGCCTCCATGCAAGGTGCATCCCACCTGAGCCGAGGGGCTCAGCTGGGGAATGCCAGGAATCCTTACACTGTTGAGGTCTGAAACCATCTCATGTCATTCTATGATCCTGATGCCCAGTAATTCTCCAGATTTGCAGTCCATGGCCACAGATAGTTTAATTGGAACGGCTGCCACTATGAGTATTTTCAGTCACTGTGTCTCTCCCAGCCCTCTTTTTTGTCTCCTTTTAAAATCACTTGGATTTCATCCTTGGACAGTCTCTTTTCTCAGGAATGGCCCATAGGATCTAGATATTTAACTCCTCTGTGATCTTATGTAAGCCTGTGTAACCCTGGATTCCTCATGCTCAGATTGAATCAGCTTTTCTGGGAATATCTATGTCTTCTCAATGAGTAAATTCAAAATTAGCTCACATTTCCTTACACTTTATATTTTTTAAATTTTTTCTGTATCTATATTTTCTACTCTCTTCTACAGGAACAGAAATACCACACATTTTTTTGTGTCCTCCATACTTACTGTCTAAGTCAGTGGCTCTCAGTCTGTGGATCTCTACCCCCTTGGGGTTTTATATCAGATATTTATGTTATGATTCATAACTGTAGCAAAGTTATAGTTATTAAGAAGCAATGAAAATAATTTTGTGGTTGGGGGGGTCACCACAACATGAGGAACTGTGTTAAAGGGTCACAGCATGAGGACAATTGGGAACCACTAATCTAAGCATTGAAATAGGAAGGTTTACATCTTTTCTTTGTGTGGTTTCCTCAAATTAGCTTATCATGACATGTTCTTCTTTCTTTTCCCTCTTTTGAAACAGGGTCATTTTTTTATTTTTTATTTTTAGAAATATTTTTCTCAGGACTGGAGAGATAGCTTACCAGTTAGGAGTGTGTGCTACTTTTCCAATAAATCTGAGTTTGGTGGTTCATAATTCCCTATAACTTCAGCTCCAGGGGGCACAACGCCATCTTTTGGCCTCCACAGGTACCTGCACTCACATGCACACACCTATAAACACACACACACACACACACACACACACATACACACAGTGAAAAAATAAAAATTTTTATAGATAAATATTTTCTCTCTTCAATAATTTCCTTGTTTTTTGTTTATTGCATGAATTCTACTTGGTTTTATAATAAAAACCCAGAACTAGATATGTGGAAAAGCTGAACGACCAGAGAGACAGGGGAACAAGCCACAGCCACTTCTCAGTCAGCCACTCCTCAGGAATCCTCAGACTGAAGGCCTGTCGGTCCTCAGCCAGGGAAGGAAGGGAGTCCCAGGCAAAGCCCCGAACTCCTGCCTGCCCTGTCTTACCTCTCTCTGCCCAGCCATTTCACTTCCTGGTTCAACTTTCCTAGTGCTAAGATTAAAGCCATGTGTGATTCCCAGGTATTGGGATCATAGGCATAGGATCCCAAATTCTGAAAATAAAGGTGTGTGCCACCACCACCTGGCTCTGTTTAGCCTTGAATTCAGATTCAGATGGATTTCCGCCTTCTCTGTACTGGAATTAAAGGATTCATGGCTAAATCTGTGGCTTGGTTCTGTCCTCTGATTTTTAGGCAAATTTTATTAAATACACAATATATCACTACATTTGTTTTTTAGATTTATTTTGATTTTATGTGTATGAGTGTATTGTATGTTTGCATGTGTATCATGCATATACCTGGTACCTATGGAGATCAGAAGAAGTCAGATTCCCTGGGACTGTAGATACAGACTCTTCTGAGCTGCTCTGTGGGTTCTTGAAACGGAGCCCAGTTCCTCTGCAAGAGCTAAGCTGTCTCTTCAGCATGCCTTCAGTTACTTCTATTCTAGCTATTATCTTACTACCATTTTATTTGTTTACTGTGTGTTGGAACTTAATCTAAAACCCTCACTCATGCCTGGCAAACTACCGCTGAAATACATCCCAGCCCTAGTGCTTTTTTTTTTTTTTTTTTTTTTTGCTAGTTTTCCTCACTATAACACATTTCTAAGATTAAAAAACGTATAAAGGAAAGTATAATGATAACGTGTATACCAGTGTGGTTGATGGATGATGAGGGATGGGGTCCCCATGCCCCATGTGGGCGCGGTGGAGGGTGGTGTAGCAAGAGACAGCACAAATGCTCCATCTAGGGAGGGCGGGCTGCAAAGACCTTCACTCTCCACGGGCCAAAGTGAGTGGGAACCCTCGAGGGGGAGCTTTGGAGCTTTCCGGTTGAAGGTTCTCTCGGGGAGTCCTAGGGAGCCGGCGAGCCGAGAAAGCACTAATTCTCAGCATTAATGTTGTTACGATAAGGCTCCTGAGTGTTAAGGATGGCGATGGATGGGGGCCTCGTGCCCCGTGTGTTGCGGTGGAAGGCAATGTGGAGAGAGATATTAAACTGGACCCACATGGAGACACTTGGTTATTATGGGGGGGGGTCAAGAGTTGAGGAATATGCCCTCTGGCAGCTTGAGGAGAAGGAAAGGGAGGGCTCGAAGGTGGGAATTCGTCTCTATTGGAGCTTGAATTCAGGGCGGGGCCAGGCTAATTGCCATTGGCCAGGTGTGGCTTCAGGGGCTAAGACAAATTCTTAACAGAAAGGCCTTATCCTGATTCAGTTCGAGGCTTTATTTTAAGAGGTTCCTTTGAGCCTGTGTTGACATTTTGTGATGTTTGTTGGTGGTTTAGATTTTTTTTAAAATAAATAAATAAATAAAAAATCCAAAGACTAAAGTCTGGCTCAGCAGTTAAGAGCTCTTAAAATCTTGCAGAAAACCAGAGTATGATTCTCAGCACCCACATGGCAGCTCACAACAGTCTGTCATGCCAGTTCCAGGAGATCTAAAGCCCTGGTCTGGGCTTTGCAGTCACAGCATACATGTGGTTTGCATACACACATGCAGGCAAGACATACAAATATCAAAAGTAAATATTTTTAATTAAACAGCAACACAAAAGCTTCAGATCTTGGAATTAATTCCCTTTGAGCCAATGCCAAAGGCTGTGATCAGGAGACCTCTCCCTAGGCCTGTCCTCTTATAAACCCCGCCATCTCACCATAGTGCTTCTCTGAAGGTCTAGCCTCCAACACATCGGCCTTGGGAAATATTTAAGATCCAAAATAAAACACTTTCTATAGTGGGATTCAGGCGTTACATAGGAAAGACCACATGCATAACTCCTGAACAGTGGGACTGTTCTCCAAGAATCGTCTTAAAGTTCACATTTTATCATGAGTGTTCATATACCCCTCATTAAATATTAATCCTTTATTGCAATATTCTAAGAAAGATTGCAAGTGAATATTATTGCAATAACTTCCTTTTTTTTTTCTAGAATTCTGTTAGGCCTCCTTACATTTCTTCATTTGGGCATCCACAATGTTTTGAGTGAGAGAGGAATTATTTATCTAAAATTCCTTCCTGGTTCCCATGAGAAATTTCTCTTGAGGTGCTTATCTGTGTCGTACCCATGTCTAGAAAGTCCCCAGGTCCACCACGGAGCTGGACCCACTGCAACATGCTTGTGGGTTTTATTGCTACACACAGGTTCCAAACAAACCAGGGTTGATAACCTTGGTTCAAAGCAGCAGCAAGTTATTGACCCCCAGTCCCGAGGGGAGGGAAGTTTTAAAGAAAACCTACGTCAGCGAGGTGCTACACATCTTGACATCCCAGCATTGGGCAAAGTCGTACAGGGTACAGTAGCTATTGGCTGAAACTTCTGGCACAAACCTAACTTTTGAATCTATTGGCTGTCACATGCACTCTCAGACCTGGGTCCCGCCCTCAGGTACCAACGCTTTTCTTTCTTTCTTTTTTTTTTTTTTTTTAAAAAAAAAAAAAAAAAAAAAACTTTATTTATTATTTATTTATTTATTTGCCTTGGTGTTTGCCTGGAACTGGAACTACAGACAGTTGTTAGCTGCCATGTGGGTGCTGGGAATTGAACCTGGGTCCTCTGGAAGAGCAGACGGTGCTCTTAACCACTGAGCCATCTCTCCAGCCCCCCAACGCTTTTCTGAAACAGAGCTTTGTAAGGATAAATCTAAATCTTCCAATTTGCTTTTATTTACTTATTATCTTGTTTTTGCTTTTTGAGATACGGTCTCACTCTGTAGCTCTGACTTGCCTGGAACTTGTTTTGTAGGCTAGACAATTATCAAATTCATTAAGATTCCTTTTCCTCTGCCTCCTGAGTGCTGGCATCAAAAATATGCACTGGATGCCTGGGATCTGAGCCACCCCACCTGGGGCCATGGTGTCTTTTGGGCCCTGAACTGCCAAGAGCCATGTCTGGGTCTGTGGCCCTGCTGCATCTACTGTATGTGTTGATGTCCATGGCTCCTTTTCCACCGAGGGTGGAGAGGCTAGGGCTGCACAGAGTCGGTCCCACCCCTCACTGGCTGCAGCACTAGGAAGAACTGTCCCTGCTCCTTACCAACTGCAGCACTGGGGACAGTGACCTTGTTGGTGGGGGTGAGGGGTGAGCCAGGCCTGAAGCCATGAGAGATGTCTGTCATTGATGGTGTAGTCGAGAGAGAGATGCCCTCTTTGCCTCTCATCCTTTGCTACCTACTGAAGGCAGGAAAGCTGACCTTGCCTTCCCTTATGCCATGTGGTAGCATGGGTGAAAGAAAGATGCCCCACCCTACCCCTTGTCACCTGCAGCAGGAGAGGTGGCCCTGTTCCTCACCAACTGCATCACTCAGGAGGGCAGCCCTGCATCTTACCTGGACAAGACAATAGAGCTGGCTCTGTGGGCATGGGTGATCCAGCCCCAAGGGCATTAGAGCAGGAGACCTGGCCATGTTCCTTGCTGCCGGCCGTATTGGGTGAGCTAGACAGGACAGTGCTGGAGAGCTCACGCTGGTGGTGACAATAAGGGAAAGCTGGAGGGCTGACCAATCCAGCTACCACCCAGGCTCAGAAACAAGGCTATGAGTTAGTCCACCCCAACACCCAGCTCATCTGTGAACTGCTGAAGCAATTGAAGGAGCCAGACCTGCAGATCCAAAGTTGCAGGACCTTCATGACACAAAGCAACAGCAGGATATCCAACAGGAGTCCCAGTGAGGGCCCAGTATCGATGGTGTAGCAAAGCCAGAGGTCCAGATTCAGACCAATGACTCTTGTACAATGAACACTTGTAAGTAAAGATGTATGGACTAAAGGATAAACTGTGGACAACTGGACAACACTATGCTTCCACTCTGAGATTTTATTTGTTGAGTTTTTTTAATTACTGATCTATATCTTAGTGAAAAATTTATGCTGTCTATATCACATCTTTTGGGGTTTCCATATTGTAGACCTGTTTATTCTTTAAATCTAAGCCTGGATTATTTTTTTTTCTCAGCAGGAAACTGTGAAAGCACAGTAACCACCAAACTAGGCTGAACTGTAGGTTTACTGTAAATATGAATGTGCTGTATGGCTATCTCTCTGGTGGTAAAGAGAGAGAATAGCCAGAGATATTTGGGGAGTCCAGAGCTGCCATGGCTACCGCTCAGGGACACTGAAGATAGCAAAAAGGCAGGGGAGAGAGATGCCACATAAAAAGAGAGCAGGTATCTAGTGGGGAGGGAGATGCAGAAGCCAGAACAGCCTGGGAGCTAGTGTGGGGCCTTTGGTAAACGTTACAGGTATGTGCTAATTGGGGAAGGTAAGGGGAGGGGCTGGTATGTGCTAATTGGGGAAGGTAAGGGGAGGGGCTCCTTCTGGCAGGCAGAAACCTGCTCCACTGAAGAATGCTAAGTGTAACCTTTTACCTGTCAGGAGTCCTTCCATTTCAATGGCACTTAGGGATTTGGAGGTTGGGACCTCACAGATATGGAGATGGCTGGATGGACAAAGTGATTGTGTGCTTGCTTCAGCAGCACATATACTAAAACTGGAACAATACAGAGAAGATTAGCATGGCCCCTACACAAGGATAAAGTGACTGCTATTCAAACATTAGGACCTGATTTCAGATCTCAGGCATGGCAGCATGCCAGTGATCCAATCACTGAGGAGGCAGAAGCAGGAGAATGCTAAGGCTTTTGGGCCAGCCTCTTTACAAATTAAGGATCTGTAGCCTCAGTGGACATCCTGCATTAAAAATAAGGTGGTGAGTGACTGAAGAATTTATCTGACATTGACTTCTAATCTCTGTACTCATACATATACATGCACACATAAAAGAATAGCAATGTAATAAAACGTTTGAAATTGAACATGGAGCAATCATTCCATAGGATATTTGCTATTCTGTAGTATGTTCTATACCTGAAGAGGCACTAATTTGAATCTACTCACAAATACAGGCTTCCACCTTCAGATTCCTTTCTACCTGAACTTTGTCCCTGACCTGCCTTTCCAGCTGCCCTCGTGGGGCCCTGTGCCCACAGGAGAGATATTGATCTTGGTCATAAACTCTACTTTTGAGGCCTGCTTGTACACTTATACTGCCTGTCCCCTGACTGCAACAGACTGGATCTGCACTCCAATAGGATATCCTGACCCATTGTTACTGTGCACTCTTTTATTTTTTTAATACTTATTTTTTATATTTGCATTGGTATTTTGCCTGCATGTATGTCTGTGTGAGGGTTAGAGTTACAGATTCTGGAGTTACAAACAGTTGTTAGCTGCCATGTGGATGCTGGGAATCGAACCCAGGTCCTCTGGAAGAACAGTCAGTGCTCCTAACCACTGAGCCATCTCTCCAGCCCCTGTACACACTCTTTTATTTTGTGTCATTTTACTCTTTGTAGAAGTCCCAGTGACCACAGAGACTGACCCTGACTTCAGAACTATGTGATCCAGACACAAGTTGGGCCAAAGAGTGAGTTATTCATTCCAGGATTATCAGTTTGTCCCCATGGGCAAAGGTCAACAGACCTACTTCGTTTGGCCTCATTGAAAGGAATGAATGTGAAGGCTAAATTCCTAATTGCCTTTTATCACATCACTTATTCACATCAAACTAGACCTTAAAGTATTACTTCAAGGCTCTTATGGTATAGAAAAAGGAAATCTGGAAGACAGACATCGAGATAACACATTTAAAATAGTATCCGGACTTGGGCAGAGAGAAGCTAAGAGAAAAGAACTAGTAGGCACAGAACAGGCCCCTGGGGAAAGGGTAGTCACCTCACTGGAACTCTTCTATAACAAGCAAGAGAGTTCTAGGGGGTTCTGGGGAGACAGTAGCTGAGTGCACATCCTGCTCTTGTAGAGGACCCCAGTCGGTCTCCCAATGCCAAGTCAGATTGCTTACACCTCACTGCCTTTTACTCCAGCTCCAGAGGCTCTGACTCCCCCTGCTGGATTCTGCAGGCATTTGCAGCTATGTGTGCTCAGACACATGCATACACAGATCATTAAAAATAAAAAATAAATGTTTTTCTAGAACTTTATGTTTGAGATCATGATGAGCTTGAGAAAAGGTAAGGCAACTGGTCCACTCACTTTATTTTGGGGAGGTCTGAAGCACTGAAAGGGTTAACTGTCTTTGTAGTTTGTATAAAAAAGTATTTATACTCATTAATACCTTTAATAAGTATAATATAAATAATTATACTTATTTATACTTATTAAAAAAGGAGGAGATGGGGAGGGTAGGAATGAGGAAACCTTCTGTATGGTTAAAGCTGAGAGATGCTGAGCACAAACATGGTGAGTTTGAAATTCACGTTTCCCCATTCTTTGGCATAGCCTTTAGATTTTCAACAGCATATTTTAAAAGCAAAGTATTAAATTTGATGGCAACAGCTCAGTCAGGAAAATGCCTGTCATGCCAATACATAAAGTTAAATTTGGTTCTCAGCATCTACATGGGAAGAAAAAGGTGTGGAGGCACAAACTTGTGGGAAGGCAGAGAGATGGATCCCTGGGGCGTGGTAGTCTGTGAGCCTAGCCCAGTCAGTGAGCTCCAGGTTCCAGTGAGAGAGCCTGTCATCAAAAACTGAGGCCTGGCATAGTGACACATCCTTGAAATTCCAGAACTTGGGAGAGACAAAGGCAGATGGATCCCTATGAGTTTAGGTTTAGCCTGTTCTACATAGTGAATTCGAGGCCAGCCAAAGCCAGTGAGACACTGTCTAAAAAACCAAAACAATAACAACAAGAAGGCTGACAGCTCCTGAGAGATGACCCTAAAGTTGACCTTTGACCTCCACATCTATGTATGCATATGTATGTAACAAGAGGTTTCTGGCCCATACTGCCTCTATTGTTCAGACTCACTTATCTGGACCAGCAATTCCCCAAATCCCAATGAAACACACAGACACTTATATTAATTTTATCCTGCTTGGCCTATGGCTCAGGCATATTGCTAGCTAGCTCTTGCATCCTAATTCAACCCATTTTTATTATTCTGTCTTGTCACATGCCCTGTGGCTTACCTATTTCATTACATGCTGTTTCTTTGGTGTCTTGAGCACGTCTCCACCTGACTCTGCCCTCCTTTTCTACCTATGCTCCGATTTCCCCACCTACGGTGCCCAGCAGAGGCCAAAACAGTTCCTTTATTTAAAGAATGATATTCACAACATACAGAAAAACATTCCCACATCCTATGTAGGTGTGTGATCCTATATAAATATACCTGCATACATGTGAGCACACACAAAAATATTAAAATTTGAAGCCAAAGTAATCGGTGTTGCTTTCAGATGGATAGTGCTTTTTGAATCCTAAGAAATCTAACCTGAGGCCATACTGATATTCATCCACTTTTAGCATAGGTGCGCAGGGTTTCTGGGAGAGTCCTCAAGCTTATCTTAATCTCCTTTGAATATATTATTTCAGTGACTATAAACACCTCTCATGCACTGTATCCATGCTGAATAAATGTTCATCATTCACCTGTTAGGATTTGAATTCTATCCACAAGCACTAACATTATTGAAGACTTAGTCCCTAGTGCTGTGTTCTGAAATGTGGCCTTTGGGCTGCCACCATGAGGGCTCTGATTTCATAAATGAACCAATCCATTTAATGGATTTATTTTGTGTTGTAGAATATTATTTTAAGGTGTGTTGATTTTGTTTATGCTCTGGAACATGTGTTTAATGATGCAAAGATGTGTTTGAATAAATAAAATTCACCTGTGGTCAGGAGGCTGCGTCAGAATTAGCTGACAGGAAGTGGTGGGGAGGAGCCAGGTAGAGAAGGGTTTTTGAAGGGGGCGAAGAGAGGCATGAGGGCCTTTTGGAGGATGTGAGCAAAGAGAGGAGGTGAACTATTTGCTAATGAGCCTCTCTGGGGAGAATCCACCTCAGCCTTTGAGTCTTGAGTTCTTTAGAGGGACAGGGACTTAGTTAAATTCATAGTCATAGCTTTGAAAGAGTCGGTGCCTGAGGGAACAGAATTCCCTCCTCCGGCCTCAGCTTTCACAGCCTAATTGCGACTGGTTAGGCATCAGTGGAGTTGCAGTTGCTGATTCAGACCGCCCTGCCTTAAAATGCAGCAGCAAAAAACAAAACAAAGAAACAAAAAAAACAATAGTGTTAGTCAGGGTTTTTATTGTTTGTTTCCAAATCACTGTAACAAATACCGGAAAGAAATCAACTTGAAAGGTTCCCTTCTGTTGCTTCATTGTCACAGAGGCATCTGGCTCTTTGCTTCTGAGCTGAGATGGGGCAGAGAGTAGCACGGTGGGAAGTGATGGAGAAGCAGATTGCTCACTTCATGGTGGCAGGAAGCAGAGGGTGGGGACAAGGGCACACACACACTGCTTATTCCTGCAGGGACTCACTTCCACGAACCCTCACTTCCCCGTGTTGCTGTCAAATATCAAGGGTTGCTCTTCATGGTCCAGTTACCTCTCAGTTACTAAGTCTGCCAGTGGGAGCCAGGCTTTTAGCACATGGGCCTTTGATGAGACATTTCACATAAAAACCACAGAACAGAACATCTGGGCCTTAAGCTTTGTTATAAAAAATGAACCCTTTCCAGCCAGCATGTGGCAGCTTTACTTTGCCATGTGCCCTTGACATAATGACAGGCCCACAGCAATGGAGTCAGGTGACCATAGACCAAAACCATGACCAAATTAAGTCTTTCTGCACTGTAAGTTGATTTTCTCAGGAATTTTTGTCACATCAATGAAATGCTATCACACAGCATCTCCTTGTCTGGTGTCTGGATTTTCTTCTACAAGCCAGGCAGGCTCATGCACAGAGCTCTCTACAGGCCAAGATTTCTCTGCTTCTGTTTTCCCATGCTCTGTGGAGCCTGTTCCATTTTAATTTTCCGTGGGATTTAAGCAGCTAATTATGACAGCTCATGGGGCTGCCATAGACGATGATGGTATTTGTTAAGAATTAGCCAGACCTCATTCCAAGTAATTCACACATCTTAACCCTCACATCCCTGAGAAAAGCTGATCACTAACTTGGAGAAGTCAGTCAGCTTCAGGGCAATGTGATTCCACAGTCATTGTTCTCACTGCTATAAAGTGCCACAGCTATGGCTGAACTCATATACCATGGGCACATCTCACGAAATAATACCATGTTGAATGTGTTCTTTCTTGCATCACATGCTTCTCTGGTTTCAACTCAGACTCATGACTAAAACCTAAGGCCTTACAAGTGGGGCCTTAGGTCAGAATTATTCAAAGGAAGCCTCTTGGTCTCCTCAGTCGAAGGGCAGCTGGAGTAAGGCTGCAGAGCAGTGCTGTGTGGTTTGTGCATAACAGAAGAATGCATAACTAAGGGGACACACATCAGTGCAGCCCCCTTTGCTTCCAGGACCTTGAGCCTGTGCCTCCCATGACAAAGGAGCAGCCTTGTTGCAGTGTCTATGAAGGCACCATATAAGGCATCAAAGGTCCTTTCTGAGCCTAGCTCCCATCTCTAGGAGGATTACATGTAATATGACTTAGTCAAGCTAATTATCACATTCTATTCCCTTGGCCCTAGTGACTGGTTGAAGTACATAACTCACACCAGGCTGTTTTTGGCCAACCAGGCTTCATTTGGAGGCTTTTATATGAGGTTTGTGGACCTTTTCCTGGGTTGGTGAAAGCTAGAGTCATTGCATCTATCTTAATTCTCAGAAAACAATCATAAAATAGAGAAAACCCATCTCAGTACTTCCTTTAACCATTGGTCCAATCATACCTCAATCCAATTTTTAATGAGTTATTACATACCACAAATCAATAAAGCTCATTTTTATTTATTTTTATTTGGGAAAGCCTGACAATCAGTTGGAATAGATAAGAAAAATACGTGATGTCCTACACCTTAAGGAGGCATCCCCCTGCCTCTGCTCCTGCTCAGTTTTGCCCTTCTCCCCAACACTTGTCCCCTCTTCATGCCTACTTATTTTATTTGGTTTATTTTTCTGTTTCCCTCCACTTCCTGAGCTTGCTGAAAAGCACAATCCATGATGGCAAAGATGATCATCAGCTTTGCTTGTGGATAGCTTCCCATCCCCCAAGCATCATCTCTTGACACCTAGCATGTACTCCTGGAGATTTGTGAAATGTCACACTCAGATGAATTCCTAAAGATTGCTAAAATTCTATATGCATAAGGGAAGGTCAACACAGCTCTAGAGTTCTCTGTGGACCAGCCTCCCTTCTAACAAGATGGGAACCATTTGTCCTTGTGGAAGGATGCCCACCATGTGCATGTGAGGGCATGCCAGGTCCCAGAATGGCAACAGTTTCAGAGAGGGTGCTTTGTCATCCACAAAGACTGTCCCAAAATGGCAGTGATCCCCATGCAGAACTACTTCAAAACCATGTTAAGAGCTTCTCAGGTGTTTATAGAATATACTTCTATCAGTTACTGTCTAGATTTTTATTTCATCTCTCCTTTGCAGCCAAGGGGATAGAGATGAATTAGTGGCTCTGGTTCTTTTCTTTCTTCCACATCTTATTCCATAAACAACAAGGCCTTCTCTCTTGGGGTGATTTTCTCCCTGGTCTTCCTGTTTCAGCCTCAACGCAGTGCTGTGGGTCTGGTGCCTGGATTCTACGTGGCTCCCATTGGCCTGCAACCTCAATTTATTGATCATGTCTACCCAGGAATCTGATGCTTTTCCTTCCTGCACAGTGATCTGTCCAGACCCCTCTTTGAAGTGGGTGACTGTCCTTTCATTGAAAATGACCCTTCTCCATCTGCCTGTCTCCTCCTCTGAAATCTCACTATTACTATTTATTTAGGGGTTGGCATACTCCATTAGAGGAATACATTACTACTGATGCTTTCCTCTCAGACATCGAACAGAAGGGTCCCACTCATTACCCCTTTCCTCACACGGCCTTCCTTCAGTTTTCCCCCAGACAGCCCTGTGATAGCTCTGGGGATAAAGGAGCATTCTCAGAACAGAGCAACACACTGTGTTCACTGCTTGGCTATGGCACAAGGATAAGGCAAGTGGCTGTCTACCTAATTTGACTGCATGGCCAGGCCACATAGACTTTCCTCCTAGACACTTTTGTTTTCTTTTAAATAATAGACATGGTCAGGACTAAACCAGTGTGAGTGAATGTCTTAGTAGCCAGCAAGTCCCGTGTTCTTCTCATACTCCCATGCAGACTCAGGGCCTAGGGTGTGGGGACACATCTTTTTATGATTCAGTTACCTCCTCATTATTTCAAACTCTGAGCACAGGAAAGTGAGCACGGTCACAAAGCTTGTTAGTGTCAGAGAAGAGTCGAGGCCCAGGGCCTCCGGGTCAGTCCACTGCAGCATTTGTGACTGTCACCTCCCATCATAGGCCCAGAAATACCCAAATTCAAGTACCACTTCCCTCAATCAACCGTGCCCTGAGACTGGCAGGGACCATTTAACCTCTCTGCTCAAACCAAGTGCTGCTGGGAAAGGTGGAGAAGAGTGGAGGGACGGGGAGGGTAGGAAGAGGAGGGAGGGAGGGAGGGAGGAGGAGGAAGAGGAGGAGGATGGAAAAGCACCCAGGGGTTTCCGAGTCTTGCATCACTTTCCATTTCCAGCATCGCCACGCTGGAACACAGCCGGCTCCTACACATACCACTATTTAATGTAAGAATTTATGGTCCACTTCAGGCTCACAGGGACTCACTCCACTGATGAACATTCCATGGCAAAAGGGCAAACAGCTGGGAAGTAAGGGGATGTGTATGGGCAACAGAGGGAGGTCGGAGGTTACAGGGACTGAAGGGGACAGAAAATCACTCTTGGCTATTTGTTTCTTGGCTCCAAAACTTTACTGGCATGACAGAGACCCAGTGGCCAGGAAGCACATTTCTATTTGTCTCAGACAGACAAAAGGAAAAGGAATATTAGAAAGAATTGCAGACTGAACACTGAGACCAGAGGCCACTGTCCCACCATGCTAAGATCTGAGACTGCAGCCCCTGACCCACTGTGCTAAGATCTGAGACTGCAGCCCCTGACCCACTGTGCTAAGCTCTGAGACTGCAGCCCCTGACCCACTGTGCTAAGCTCTGAGACTGCAGCCCACTGTGCTAAGATCTGAGACTGCAGCCCCTGACCCACTGTACTAAGCTCTGAGACTGCAGCCCCTGACCCACCATGCTAAGATGCTAAGATCTGAGCCTGATAGTTAGTGCACTGGAGGCCTCATCAGTATTTGCTGCTGCATTTACTCTCAGGGATAATGGTTGTATCAGCCACCAGGTGAGAGGGAAGAAGGAGGAGCCTTGTGCAAGGCTGGCAGACGTTGGGTTCTTGCTCTACGGCCTGTACTTGCATAGGAAGTGTTGGCTTTCATTGCATCTGTTTTTGTTCCAAGTTAAAAATCCTGAAAGAAAATAAACAGATATTTAAACAAAGCTAGTTCAGTACTGAGCTTGCTAGAATTATCTGTGTGTTTTTCTTGGAGTCCTGGCCAAGGGCCAATAGCCATTATTTCAGGTGCCAGTGTGGGTAGGATATGGCATTGTTTGGTCCAGATATCCAGCAATTGCTAGCTGCCTATCTGTCTAGATTGCTCTGTGGGTATTTTTTAGATATTGTGACAATCAAAGCAAAAGACTTTGAACAAAGCAGGTCAAATCAAAGGCTTCCTGGAGCAGAAGTGTTTCCCTTTAATTGCTTTGGACTCAGTCTTTCCACATCAACTCATGCAGTAATGTCCATCCCCTGCAACAAATCTCCACCTCCTATTACTGGTTCTTTGGGGACCCCTGGCTAATGCAGACACCCATTTCCTCAAGACTCTGAAGACTGTACAAGCTCTACTTTGCACTCGGGAGGAAGCAGCATCTGACACAGACCCAGAGAAGGCTCCCTTTATGTGTGGTACTTGCTTTATTTGCTGGGGTTTTTTCTAAGATTTATTTATCATTTTTATTTATACGTGTGTGTACACACACACGTATGTGTGTAGGAGCCTGTGGAGGCCACGGAAGGGCATCAGGTTCCCTGGAGTTGGAGTTCTAAGAGGTTGTGAACTGTCCGATGTGATTGCTGGAAAACAAACTCCTTCCCTCTGGAAGAGCAGCTGTTATCTTAACTGCGGTTCTCTCTAGTTTTAGGTCAACTTGAAACATCCTGGAGTCATCAGAGAAGAGGGAGGAGGAAATATCTTCATAAAATTAGGCTGTAGGACATTTTCTTTTCTTTTCTTTTTTAAAAAAAACTTTATTTATTTATTTGCCTTGGTGTTTGCCTGGAACTGGAACTACAGACAGTTGTTAGCTGCCATGTGGGTGCTGGGAATTGAACCCGGGTCCTCTGGAAGAGCAGACGTTGCTCTTAACCACTGAGCCATCTCTCCAGCTCCTGTAGGACATCTTCTTAATTACTGCCTATTGTGAGTAGGGCCATCCCTGGGCAGGTGGTCCTGGGTGCTATAAGAGAATGAGCTGAGCAAGTCACGATGAACAAGCCAGTAAGCAGCACCCCTCCATGACCTCTGCATCAGCTCTTACCTCCAGGTTCTTGCCCTGCTTGAGCTCCTGTCCTGATTTCCTTGGTGATGAACAGTGATGTGGAAGCATAAGCTGAAGAAACCTTTCCCTCCCCAACTTGCTATTGGCCGTGGTGTTTCATCATAGCAGTAAAAACCCTAGACAACCGCAGAGCCATCCCTCCAGCCCCTCCTTTATGTTTGAAATGGTTGCATCAAGGAACTGGAGTGGCTTTCCTAGATCTCACAGGCAAGCTTTGAGATAATCCAAAATTCTGAGAAGCTCCAAGGTCAACTTCAAAGACCTGCAAGCCATTGTAACCAGTCATGTATCTAAAGGCTACCCACTTAGAAAGAATGAATGAGCCAGAAACCAGGGACCTTTGGAGGACTGAAATATATATTTTTAGGAGAGGCTCAACTATTTCTATGCTAAAAATAGAGTTCCTCAGTCCTTGTCACTTGGAGAGGCTGTGGCAGAACATTGAGTTTCCCCTTTAGCTGGTGTTATTTGCACGTGTGATCCTGTCACCTGCTCTTATTCCGTGTACTTCAGAGACACAAAGGGCAGTTATGCATACATCCTCATTTAAGGGGCCTGTAGCTGGAGCGCCAGAACACGATGAAATGGGGACTGCAGGTTTGTTGAGTAATGTCTAGCATAGACCCAAGAGCATAGCCACAAGCCTGTTGGCCTGAAACCTGCCCTGTGGAACTCAAGTTGGCTGGCTGGACATGAGCCCAGAGAAGAGCTGAAATAACAGCTTCAGGTGACCAAGAGCAGCTTACCCATGGGTGCCCACCTAGACTAGTACCCATTCTACCTGCCTTACACAACACCAGAGGAGGAAGTCCTGGGAATGGGGGAAAGAGCACATCATGCCTGGGCATGGAGCTCAGCCTACACATGAAGGCAGTGATGCCATACTTTTATAAGGTTATTCAGAACACAGAACTCCCGATCTCAACTCCAAGTCAGACTGAACATAACTCTTTTTTTTTTCCTACAGCACTGAAGATTGAACCCAGGCTCTCCAATATACTAGACAATTGCTCTACTGATAAGCTATAGCCTCAGCTCTCTTCTTGCTCTTTATTATAACATTGCCCAGGCTAGCCATGAACTAACTCACTCTGTAGCCCAGGCTGCCCTTGAACTTGAGCCTTCTGCTTTAGCCTCACAAGTACTGGGATTACAGGCCTGTGCTAGTTTGCAGTCCCAAAGTGAAATAGTGGGTCACAAAAAAATGATGATGCAGAGTGGAGGTCCCAGAGGAATGACCAAGGGACACTGGGAAGAAAATACCCAGTTCTTCCTAAATAGGAAGGAAACAGAAACAGGTCCTGTCACAGAGAGCAGAGTTTATGCATGACTGTGCATAGGTAAAATCCATTCTATGGATATAAAATAGCATTGGGAGAGAATGAAAATGAAGATTTTTCCATTTAAATTCTACCTTTCACCAGCTTTTCACTAGCCCTGTTCCTTTCTATGGGTTTTAAATTAACTTATTTTATGTTCTCCCTCACCCTGCACCCTCACACGTGTGGCTGACCTGTGAGCTTCCAGGGAAGCTCCACTTCCCAGTCTCCTGTCACAGTGCTAAGATCACACATGCACACTATCTTGTCCAGCATTGTGTGGGTTCTGGAGTCTCAAACTCAGGTCTTCAGGCCCAAGCAGCTGGCATACTGCCCCTGAACCATCTCCCTGACCCCTTTTGTTGAGTTTCTTTGTGTCTGAAGCCTGAGTTCTGATTGCCATTGTAAGTATTTTTGGCACTCGAGGTGGTGAAGCCAACACTGCTCTCAGCAGGACTCACCTTGGAGGGAGGCACACCCCTGGGTATGGCTGTGTAAACCCGTGCACACCCCTTCTCTTAAAAAGAAGCGCCATGTTGCAGTCTGGTTCCCCTCCTCTCCTGCTTTTCTGCTCCTGTACCTGCTTGGGAACTCTCTTAAATAAACTCTCGCATGGCCTTGATAGTGTGTGTGTGTGTGTGTGTGTGTCTTCTCACTCGCAAAACCAACAGTCATGAGCTAAAGTGAAATCAAGTGGAATAAAAAGACTCAGGCTCCCTCTTTTCACAGACATGCTGCAGGCTCCTTCAGGGTGGGATTCTGCTGACAGGAAAGGACTTGAGAACTTTGTCCAGTGAGAAGCTCAGAACCTTGGAGATGTGAAGAGCCTAGGGAAACATTTAGTCAACTGCTTCCCCAAAGCTGGTCTGGCCAAAAGGAAGAGACGGAGGACTTCATGTCACAGGCCTGGGAGCTCATGGACTATGTTCTGTTGAATGCTCTTCAGTTGATCTTTGTGACTTTGATTCTCTCTTCTGACATAGTTTTTACCATGATGAAAATGAATGCCCACTTTTTCTTTGCTTGACTCTGGTGTTGGGCTTCTCCCTGCCTCCTGGGGTAGCTAGCTCCCTGTGGGTTTGGATAGTGCTAACTATTCAGTGTCCCCTCATGTTGGGTGGGCAACTTTGTTTTAGTAGCTGATACCTATGACTTTGTCTGTGTTCTGGCTAGCTTGCCTTTTGTACCAGCAGTATGGGCTCTGCTGGCCTAAGAGATTCCTTTCTCTGGTGTTTTGCCTCTAATGTCTTTGTCATAGTCTCTCACTTCATGTCCCCTTCCAGTGCTGTTAAAAAAAAAATTCCTTCACTGCTACATTGATTTGGCAAAGACTACAGAATGGGTACAGGTCGCTGAAGGGTCATAGACTGTGTGTCAAGACTACTGTCCTGTAAGGTAGCGTTGCTGAGTGAAATGGGTATTGGGAATGAGATCAGTGATGCCTCTCTTGCTCTTAATAGGTTATAGGACGGAGCTGCATCTTGGAGAGGGGGAAGGGGCACCAGGAACTTACTATCCTTGGGGTTCAACTCAGCACAGTGTCTGGCTTCATTCTTTGTCCTGGGATTCCAGGGTCTGTACCAGGATTCCAGGTGTGTAGATCCATCAATCCATCGCCATAACTGCTTCTGCAAAGACAGGAAAGAGAGAGAATGTAACAACTCAGCCAGCTCACTCTCCCACAGCCATGCTGGGCCCTCAGCCCATTGAAATGGGTTTCATTTGGCAAAGTATAGAAATATATGAAGAACCAAAATTAGGAAAGCCACTCCATTCAGTGACAGAGAAAAACACCACTAATGTTTTAGCATATTTATTTATGATAGAAATATGGTTATCAGTGTACTAAAAGTACCATACTCTTTAAAATATATATATTCAAGTCTTTGGTGTTTCTTTCTCTACCCTCCTTTAATGCAAGGATGTACCATAGTCTACTTTAACAATCTCCTACTGACTACAAGTATATTGTTTCCAATTATTATGAAAGACACTGCTATGATTAATTTTTATAAAGAATCATTCTGTGTTCTCAAAATTATTTTCTTATAATATATTCAAGAGGCAAAATGAATGGGTCAAATAATATGACTGTTTTGAGGTTATCAATACCCATTGACAAAGTACTTTCCAAAAACTGCTCACTTATACAAATTTACAGGCAGAGGACAGCTTTAGAATATCCACTTCTCGGGGCTGAAGAGATAGCTCAGAGGTTAAGAGCACTGACTGTTCTTCCAGAGGACCTGAGTTCAGTTCCCAGCAAAACCACATGGTGGCTCACAACCATCTATGATGAGGTCTGGTGCCCTCTTCTGTAAAAAACTGTATGCATAATAAATAAATAAATAAATCTTAAAAAAAATTAAAAAAAAAGAATATCCACTTCTTATAGTCACACATGTAAAAAATCAAACTACAAAAACATCTCACAGAAATAAATGTAAATATATAGCTTGTCTCTAAAAGCAGAGTTTAATTAACAACAAAGTAAATATATAAAAAATGAAATATTTCGCCAGGTGTGGTGGCACAAGCCTTTGATCCTAGCACTGGGGAGGCAGAGGCAGAAAGATCTTGGTAAATTTGAGGTCAGCTTGATCTATGAGTATAGCGGCATGTGCTACTAGGGATTGCTGAGTCAGGCTCAGGCCTGTGGACTGAAAAAGGACATAGACACTTTGGTCATTTGTTTAAAGAGAATGCTATTTATTAAAAGTCAATTTTAGTTTTATATATTTGGTGTTTTTAAGGGTGTAGCACTGTGTAATTTTCCCAGGCAGCTGGAAAATTACTGACCAGGTAAACAACTAAAATTTTGCCTTAAGATTTATTTATTTATTATATATACAGTATACAGAAGAGGGTGACCAGATGTCACCATAGATGATTGCGAGCCACCATGTGGTTGCTGGGAATTGAACTCAGGACCTCTGTAAGAACAGTCAGTGCTCTTAACCTCTGAGCCATCTCTTCAGCCCCAACAATTGAAATGTTTTTTTATCTAACTTTTCTAGGCAGAAAGGTAGGAACAAACTGAACAGGGCGTGGAGCTAGCAATCCTTCAAGGCTCAGAGCGCAGGTGAAGGTCAGAGCAGGGCCCTACATGTCCCCCTTCTAATAATAAAATGACTAGGCCGGTTTTAGGTGGTTTGGATGTTAGACAATTTTTTATTTGTCATTGGATGGTGTCTAGGTTATAAACATGTATTCTGACTTAGGTTGAGGCTATTTTTTAAAGTTTTATTTGTTATTGGCTTATTGGCTATGTTTAGCCAAATTTGAATATTATATTTTTTTGAGTTAGAAAAAATAACACTTGTTTGGCAAAACTGACTTGAGTTTGGGTTTTATGTTAGCGTTTAGGTATAGTATTAGGATGCTTTTTGTGCAAAAAAGCACTTTTAAAGAAAGGGTGTTATCTTAGTCTTAAAAGTTTTTCTGTAAACTGAAGGCCTTTAGTTATGTTAATCTTTGGGTAAAATTAAATAATATAAGCAATTTAATTTGTCTTGAAATATAGTTAATTGTAAATTTAATTGTAGTAATTTTATAAATTTTATTTTAAGTGGTTAGGGCATTTGTTACTTGTCTAGGGAGGGTATTTATTGTGCTTGTCACTTTGGTAGTATGACTCAGGGTAAAGCCTGCAGCAGCAGCTGCAATAATCTTTAATTTTGGGGGGTTTGATGTGAGATGAGCTGAGAGACATTTTTTGGCAACGAGACAGGCACACAAATTATTATGGTTATTTTTTTAGGTTTCTAGTAGTTTTTTAGGTGAAATTTTTGCTTAGAACAGTTTAAAACTTTAAGCACATTAGAAAAATTATTTATAAAGAGGAATTAAGATAAGTAGACTTATTCTAATCTGGTAGTTTTACTAAAACTGCAATGGAGGCTAAGAACTTCAATAGAAGTTATTTATAGTTATTTAGGGAACTGTTTAGAGCAGTTAGTTTATAGTATGGGCAAACCTTTTATTTAAAGTTTGTATTATCTAGGCAGCATTGGCTGACTGGGAGAGTCTAGAATAGGCTCTTGTATAAGAGTTAATTGAGGGCATTGATATTTTATGAAGGCCTGTCATTGAAGCTTTGGTAGTGTTGGTGTTGTTTAAGGCAATGTATTTATTTTTAATTTTAAAAACATAGGAATCTTAGTAAGATTTTAATATAGAGAGATACAGGCCTTATATAAATTAGTTGGAATAGTAGGTTCCTTTATGGAATGAATTAATGGACCAGAGAAGGGGGCCAGAGTTATTTAGCCCTGTTGGCATCAGTAATGGGGGATTTTTTTATTAATGTCTATTGAATTTTTTGACTTTATTTTAGGAGACTATCGTTTAGAAGTATCTATAGTGTCGACTAATTTTTTAGGTACTTAAATAGGGTTGTCCCAGCCAAAGCTACATAGTTACATTCTGTCTCAAGAAGTGCAGGAGCTAGCATATGGCTTAGCTGTTAAAAGTACTTGTTGTTTTTACTGAGGACCCAGCTTGGTTCCCAGCATCCACAGGCAGGCTCACAATTGTGTTACCCCAGTTCCAGGATACCTGATAACCTTCTTCTGGCCTCCCTAGGCACCAGGCACATACACACATTCAGGCATACACTCATATATAGCAAGTAAAAATAGAAAAAAATACTTTAAAAGTAAAAATTGTGCAAGTCAAATAAACACCATTTAAAGCAGATAACTGTATAACAGTTATAGCAAAACAAACAAGCAAAACCACTAATCAGTTGTTTTTCTGCAATACTCAAAAGACAAAGCATGATGTGAATCATAGGCAAGTTACCAGGATCAGGGCTTTTCCTTCTATGTCCCATTTCAGTTAGGTATAGACGCCCCACCCCAAATCCATAAATACAGACATCCTGTGGCATGTCTCATAGTTAAGTGCTGATGGAAAGACAGTGAGGGTCCAGAGGAAAGAATTAAAAATAATATAAAAAGTTACAGAATCTTAGAAAAAGGTTATCTGAAAGTTTTTACCTCTAATCAAGACCTAAAGGCAGTTAAATTACTCTGAATCTTCTAGAAGATCCATTTGTATGCTTTCTCTCCCCCTGTCTCGCTGTCTCTGTTTCTTTCTCCCTATCTCTCTGTCTCTGTCTCTCTCTTCCCCTCTGTCTCTCTGTCTCTCCTTTTTGGGAATGATCCAAAAGATTGGTAATTTTGGGTCTGACATCTAGGAGGCACTTAATAAAAGTTCCATAAAACAGAGTTATTTAAATTATTTCTTCCACTGAGGGAAAGAACGAGGTCCCTGACCTTGGGGCCTTGGCTTTGATGATTGGTGGTGCTTGGCTGAAGAGTTATAGCTTGTGTCTTGTTTGTAGGCCAGGAGGCCTCTTCTCAGGAAAAGGTTATCATCCTGGGCTTCCCAAGAGGCTCTGTGAGCCAAACATGGGATTACCTTCTGTGGGTCATGCAGGCCGATCCACACAGGCAGATTTCTTTGATAGCCAGTTATGTACTTTGATATGACGCTGGCTTCCTTGTGATTCAAGACAGATGCCAGATGGGATCCATTTCCATATGACTGACACTCCAGCTGCAAGGAGAGGTCCCATTAATGATGCCATGAAATACAGCCCTCTCCTTGGAGCCCTGATGTGCCAAGCAGAATGGATTCCCCTCCCCCAAACAGGGATCTAAACCCCACAGGTGATTTTTGTCACTATAGGAGAAGACAGAAGGCCAAAGCGTCAGGTCTTAGAAGAAAGCTCAAGGCCAGGGCAGGAGATTTAGAGTGAGAGGAAGTACCCAGAGTCGCAGTGACCTTCATGGTCACTTCACCTCTCACAGAATTTGGAATTGTCTCCGTCTTCCTCCACCCCACCTCTTGCTCACTAGGTCTTTCCTCCCAGGCTCTCTCTCTCTGCCCCGAGTAACTCAGGACTCTACTCAGTAAGACACTTTATTTCCTGGATTTTCATTGCTACCTCTCGTGGTCTAATCAAATGGAAATCATTTTTGCTTCCACCGCAATGAAAATTTCTGTTTAGATGTCACAATCACACGTTTCTTTCACACATACTTGTTTGTTGAGAGAAAGTATCTCCATGTAACAAGGCTGGCCTCATGACTTCCTGTCTCAGCTCCTAAGAGCTAGGGTTGTAGGAATACTCCCCCATGCCCCATTTTCACAGGTTCAGAAGCTGGGGAACACAGCCAGACGCTCACTAGCTGTCACATGTGGGTATGCTACCCTTGTTCCTTTCCTTTCTTTCTTGAGTTACACACAGGACCCTTGGGACCACTCTGGGCCTGGAGCATGCCACACTGCATCTATAATTGTCAACCAGTCAGAAGCAGGAGAGACAAAACATCAACTCAAGACTTACTTGGACTGGATATTTGGATATTTGAAAATGTCCTACATATAGCTTACACATAGCTGGAAAGAATAAAAATCCAGGCATGCGTGGTTGTGCTTATTTCCTGGCTTTATGTCCTGTGTCCCTAGACCCATTTCAGGCATTTCCACATCACTCCCTTGTAAGTCTCATAGGGAAATTGAGTTATTCATTTTATAAGTCCCTCAACTCTTCATGTTCCTTTGGTCTGTGTATTTCTAGCTTTCTGATGTAGTACCTACTTCCTACTCCATGAGGCCCATTGAGGTCTGAACACTTAGCATCTGTATCATCAGTGTGGACAAGATGGAAGCAGCTGAGCACAACCCTCTTCGTTTTCACCACTAGGCTTCTCCTGGGGTCCCAAGAAGAGCCCTTGACTTTAAGTCAAATATGATCTGTGGCTCTAGCTGTCTCCTTTCTTTAAAAGAAGCCAACAACTCAAATTTCTCACCTCAGCATGAGACCAGTTTCCTGCCTTCCGGAAGTATCCATAGCAGTGGGACCTGTGGTAAAACCATCCCGAGGCACAGCTGGGTCTCAAGATATCTGTGCAAAAACAAAAGGCAGTTACAGATTGTGATGTCAAAAACACTCAGTATGATGATGAGACACATCATACTTGTTTTAGATTGGAAACACCTTAAATAAAGGAAAGAGTTCATTTCAGAAAGACCCTGCTGCGCTGATAAAAATGTGTACTGTGTGGGGCTGGGGAGCTAGCACTGGTGGAATGCCTGTCTTGCACGCACAAATCCCTTGGTTTAATTCCCAACAATGCATATGCCAGGTATGGTGTGCATGTCTGTAATACTAGCACTCAGATGACCAAGTAGAAGAATCAGGAGTTCAAAGCCATCCTTGGCTCCATAGTGAATTTGAGGACAGTCCAGACTACATAAGATGAGACTCATCTCAAACACACACACACACACACACACACACACACACACGGGGTGGGGGGGGTGGCAGACAGAGAGACAGAGAAACAAAGAGCAAAATTAAACCCCCCAATTTTTATTATTACTCTTCTCCCATCGTTCATCAAGGACCTTTTGCCATGGGAACATTTGTTGGGGAGGGGAACCAGGCTTTCTGGGAGTGGTGAACACACACTCTGAAGCAACAGCAATTCTAAGAAACCCAAATATTATCTATCACCATGGCCCAGCTCTCAGAGAAGGAACTAAGGAGGCTGTGAAGCCACGGGGTTTTGGCTCATGATGTGTGCTCTGAAGTGTTGGCGCCAATCACCTGATGTGTAACTTCAGCAGACATACTCAAGCAACCAGTAGAAAGACACAGCCGGCCTTCGTGGAGTAGACAGAGGCGTAAACTGTGAGTTAGGGGCATTATTAGGAGAAAGAGTCCTTTTGGAAGGGAGTGGGAAACATGACAACTGGGCTGAAATGTGATCATGTGTGAGCTGTGCATCAATACCGAGGAGAAGGAACTCTTTATATTTCAGAGAAATGAAATGGGCTGGACAGAGGCATCGAGTCAGGAATGTGTTTGGTGTGTGCAGAAATAGCAAGCCCCTAAGTTTGCTTTGAGTACGGAGGATCTGTAAGACAACACGGCCAACAGGAACAGAAGAGGACTGCAGCAAAGGAGGTCATGACTCAGGGAGGCTCCAACTTTTCCTACTGGTCAGCTGGCAAGTGCCTCTGTACTAGGCCTGGAAATTCATAAAGAAGAGGTGAGTGGAAAAGCAGAGGGGCCAGGACCAAGGGGATACCAGGCTAGTAGTCCGAGCCCTGTGATAATGTGGTTGCACATACACACTAGCCCAGTGCAAGGTCTTTCCCAGTCAGACGACTGCATGTCACTTATTTACCCCACTCTTTGTACTGTTTTGTCTGCTGCCTATAATTCTCCAGAACCTCCACACTGATTTCAGAGAACTTTCCTGCTCCTTAGCGTTCTTGCCCCCTCCTCTCTCCCGCCCTCCCTCTTCATGTCTCCCAGACTGGCCTTAAAATCACTATGTAGCTAAGGGTGACTGAGCTTCTGATTCTCCTGCCTCCAGATCACAGGCATTTCTATCATTCTTGGTTTGCAAGCAGTGGGAGATCGAACTCAGGGTTCTGTGTATGTTGGTAGCACCCTTTACCAACTGAGCCATGCTGCTAGCCTTTGCTTCTTTCTCAGCTCCTGCCTCAGAGTCCCCATCCTGACTTCCTTCAATGATGGACTGTGATGTGGAAGTGTAAGCCAAATAAACCCTTTCTCCACAGTTTGCTTTTGATGGTGGTGTTTTATCATAGCAATAGTAACCCCTACTAGGACAAGGCTGAATATTAGTTACTGTTCTGAAAAAGCTGAGTCACTACTTGAGCTCAAGTGTCTGAAAGGATCACCAAAGCAGAATTGGGGATTAAACAGTGAACTGTCCCGGTAGGCTCCTGTGTCTGAGTGCTTGCTGCCTAGCTGGTGGCACTGCAGAGGTGGAGCCTCACTGGAGGAAGCAGATCCCCGCGAGCAGCAGGCCCAGCCCCGCTTGTTAACTCTCTTCTCCTGACTATCGACCACATGGCTCTCCTGCCACCACACCTTCCCCGTGGCTGTGGATGGGAGCGTTCAAACTGTACACCAAAATAAACTCTCCTTTCCCAAGCTGCTTCTGGTCGGGTATTTGATCACGACAGCGAGTAACATAACTAATAAAGAAGCATACCTTTTAACCTGATGCTGGCGAGAATGTTCAGGAAGAGAGGCAGCAGAATCCAAAAGTCTCCAACCCTCAGTATAAGGACCTGGCTAGTCACCTGGATAATCGTGGAAAAGCACTCAGCAACTGAGTGCATGAACCAGAGCGGGGCACTACACTGTGTTCTAGCACAATTCACTGGGGAATCGGCTTGATAGTGTGTGGGCAAACACACAGGAAAGATCCTCCTCCCAGCATTCGCTTCCCTGACTTGAGGTCTCCAGAACAGCCATCTTGCGGCGTCAGCAGCGACTCCAGTGGATCAGGGTATAAAGACCTAAGATCATGAAGCCTCTAGCCAGGCAGTCAATACTGCCTCTCCCACCAGATTCTCTGCTTTTGTGTCTGTGTGTTCATTGATCTCTTCATCTAACTCTTGCGTTTCCCCACGCCTTTCTGTGCGACTCTTTGTCCCTCTGCTTCCCATTCTCCCCTCCCCTCCATCTTTCTTCCTCACCTTAGCCCAGCATTCTTGCAGTTACGGACATGCGCCCCCTGGGTGGGAACATCTCAGCTGCTAGAAATGCTTCTGAGGCCCTGAGCTGCAGTGCCTTCTACTCTGCCACACATTTATCTAGCATCCCTTGGCACCAGGTCCTCTCTGGACAATTTTACTAATACTCTAGAGCCCACTCCACCCCATTAAGTAGTTTCTAATATAACTACCATGTCCCAGATGAATAAACAGAGAAAGAAAGAAGTTGTTGTGTCTCATACTCCCACGGCGGACAAGAAAGAGCAAAGATGTTACTTAGACAGTGTGGTTCTGAGTTGAGGCTCCAGACATCTTAGTCATGCTCAAGCTACATAAAAATAAAATAAAATAAACTACAAGCTGCTCACGTTTATACAAACTGCCCCATTTAACAGCCAGACTCTCCTGGAGAGACGAGAATGGCCACTGGAGAGATGACTATAATTACCAATCAGGAATATAGTGGGGCCTGGGGTGAGCCACTTTTTTTCAGGAGTCAGGAATCTTTCACATCTCTACCAAAAGTGCCAACATTCTTCATTGCTGTGCATGGGGTGACAAGAAGGGACAGTTTCCAACATCCAGTTTCCACATCTCCAGTGGTCTTTTTACTCTCCCAACCTCTTATAACTCTGGTTTCGTGTCTGCACAATGAAATAATAACACAGACTTCCCCACAGGGTTGTTTGGAGGGCCAGTGGGATAAAGCATACATAACACATACCCAGCGGTTAGCATGATGCCGAGCACATAACAATTGTTAAATAAACTACAGGTAGTTGTAACTATAGCTTTCTTGAATGATATGGGCATTGGTATGTAGAGCTACACCCTTACCCATGCCTTTTTTCTTTTTTTTTAAGCCTGAGACAAAGTCTGTTTAAGCTTCCAAGACTGGCTTTGAACTCTGTGTTGGAGATGGGTCAGGGCTCTGAGATCATTCTGCATCATTCTCCTGAATAGCCAGGATTCCAGACATGCACCACCAGACTCAGCTAGAATTATAACTTTTAAAAACCATCACCATTATTATGATAACGAGGTGGAACATTACTGAAAACCTCAGCCAGATTCAGTTCCCATTGTCTCTAAGTGTTTCTCTATTTCTCATTGAGTCACAGGCAGCCACAGACCAGGGCAAGAAAGCACTGTGGAGACAACAGAGCTGTGATCTTGGCCATCAGCCTCTGTTGAAAGAGAAAATCAATTTCTAAGTTCTTCACATCTTGAAATGGAGGATTAGACATTTTCCATAAGCTGTTGTGCAAAAAATATATGGGATCTGTCTTAAGCACAGTTCTCAGGAATGAAACAATCAACAAAAAGCTTTTCTACAGCTGGGAGGAAGATCAGTGTGTCTGGAAAAGGGCCATGGTAGGACCCATGGTATATGTTTTGGCTCTATCTACTCCTGGGGAGAGAACCAACGAGATTAGTGAAGTCCTGGGAACGGGTTGGAGAGTCTTATTTTATTCTCCAGAATAAAATAGAATAGTCAGGGGAAGCCAGAGGTCAGGGAAGCCCCGAAGCAGCATATAGAAATGGCTAGACGCTTGGGGGAACTCCTGGCGTTCCCACTGTCTTGCAGGGTGCAGAAAGAGTGGTTGAATTCCTAGATTCCCAGCAGCCATAAATGGTGAGAGAATTGGCAGCTGGAAGCAGATATGGGGTTGGGGGCGGTGAGTACCATAAAAAGCCATGAGAGAGGCTATGGCAAGGATCACTGCCTTCAGCTTATGGCCCCAAAGCACTATTTCTTTTGACACTACCTTGCATTAGCTCCTCCCTTGGCCAAGCCCATTCAAGAAGTTCTGGGTCTCAATGGATCTTTTGTGAACTCTTTTTCAACAGAGGTGATGGGGTAGTAGGTAATTTTTACACAGATATTTCCAGCTCCCAGGGAAGCTATGAAGGACTGTGGGAGACCCCAAAGCTAGGAGCTAGCCAGAGCACCACTGGTCTGCCGAGGTGACGTTTGGCAAACTGTCTTTCTCTGTCCTCATATTACTAATAGATTCATCAAAGTGGTTACATCAGATGAACCCACATTTCATCTCATTCCAGTCCATATACTCAGGGTATTTTGTCCTCAAGATATAACCTTTTTTATACTGCTTTTTCTTTTTTTTTAATTTTTTTTAAACTTTATTTATTTATTTGCTTTGGTGTTTGCCTGGAACTGGAACTACAGACAGTTGTTAGCTGCCATGTGGGTGCTGGAAATCGAACCCGGGTCCTCTGGAAGAGCAAACGGTGCTCTTAACCGCTGAGCCATCTCTCCAGCCCCTATACTGCTTTTTCTACTGTAGACCCTATACAGTCACTGGCACACTCTCTGCCTTTGATGATTGGTCTATGAGTGTGCAATATCCATCTCAGCAACAAGGTTTGCAGATCTCTGGTAAACTGGACTTTGTAATGCTTAAATAAGAGAACAGTGCATAAATGTTTGGATGTTGTGATTATAGCTCTCAGCTACAGACAGTTGTATTCTGTCAGGTTCTTTAAACAGTCTCCATCCCTCACAACAAACTTGGAAAATTTATTCTGCAATCCACAGTTTAAGTATGGCTTACAACCATCTTGGGCTGGCTTTGTTTGATGGCAGAGCCTCTGACATGTCACATTATTCTTCCCTCTTTGATATTTTTTTCCTGAAATGCCTGAAGGGGTGAGTGGATGGTGTGACATGTGCAGTGTGTCCTTGCTAGCTGTGGCTGCCTTCCAATAAGTGACTTAACTCACCACTTACGACTCCCGGTCCAGTTACACAGCTCAGCAGTAGGAGCAGCCGTACACATGTGGAGGCCATCTTCCTCTTTGCTTGGAGACAATACTTTGATGATTTGATTTCAAGGTCCTCAGAGCTCTTTTCAGATTTCTCTTCAAGTCTCTGGTATTTCCTAGACCTGCAGTTTGGACCTGTGAGAAGGATGCTGGAATTTAGATACCACATCAAAATATTTCCAAGTAGATGCAGGTTCTACAATCTTCATTGTAATACCAAGGTTAACATAGGGATGATGTGCATTTAACGTGTGAGGTTTGATTCTTACCTTCAAACCTCTCTGGACCAATGTTAGAGCCCTAACTACAACAGACAGAAGTGCTTAGCAGTCTGAGTAGAGATCGTGACCCACCCAGAGTTTCTGTGTTATCTCCAGGAGAGTCAGCAGAGGGCAACCCGGGCACATTTCCTCACAGGGGTTGATAGGCCTTCTGAAGTCTCAGAAATGAAATGAAGTGGTTCCAATACTGAGATTTTTTTATTTTAATGTTGAAGGTAAAGTAAACAGATGAATCAAATACAGTTACAGAAAAGAAGAAAGCCTGGGATTTTCAAGGACTGGGCCATTTGCTCTGTGTTGGCAGCTGTAACTAGATCTGACTCTTTAATCCTGGTGATATCACTTAAAAAAAAAAAAAAGCTTTACTAGCCTAGATCGAGACAGACCAAGAATATTATAATATTATTAAAAACCCATAAGTCATTAAAATATCAAGACAGACCAAGAAATAAGAGCTTGAGCATTCTGCTGCACCCAGAGAGTAAATCCATAGTCATTTTGAACCCCTGTCTTCTGGAAGGTCCTATTGGTAAAACTCAAGACTGTTGTCTTCTGCCTTATGGAAAACACTCAAGCTTGCCAAAAGCTATTATTTACTAAGTTTGATATTTAAAAGGAAGTGTTTGCTTGTACCTAAAGGCTGCTGATGAAGTGAAGCATCTTTTTATATATAATTTAAAAATTTCGTATGTGAATTGTCAGTTTACAGCTTTGGACATTTTTCTGTTTTGCTGTTCTTTTTTGATGATTGATGAGATTTTTTTGTATGTTTATGTCTCCCATTGGGGTGCTCAGTTCCTATTTTTCTCTCATATAGATATGAGAGAAATTATATACATATATACTACCATTCTGAAGGACCACAAACTTCAACTGTAGGGACCAACATGATGCCCCAAAACTCACTTTTTCTGCTTCCTCACAGTGATCCCTGCCTCATACCTAGCTTGTCCAATGAGTGATAAGCTATGGGCCTCACCAGATCTTTCAGTGGCCTCTGGACAGAGTGATGTTCAAGTTTTAAAAATGCTTCTGTTGTGTGCATGGTCACCTCCTTTATAATCTTTGGAATGTCTATAAAAATTTGTAGCCACCCCTGTGGCATAAGGTTAAAATAGGCATCCCCATGCCATTCCATTCTTACCTAAGCTTTATGGCAATTCTAAGCCCTAGAAGTTTTCTTGAAATAACATGAAAATGAAGAATTCACTGGATTCTTATTTAACCATGCTTTCTGATCAAAACACAAATAATAAAATCTCAAATAATCAATGGCTTAGGAAGGCCAATACAATAGGGTACCTAAATAATCAATGGCTTAGGAGGGCCAACACAATAGGGTATCTAAATCGGAGACTTTTGGAAGCTTTAATCTGAAGCCCCCATGAGCACTTGGGAATTACAGAGGGGACATCCTTCCTGTTCTATTTGCTTTTATTTATTTATTTTTTTTAAAAATCATCACATGAACCTTGCATTTCTTTGCTGAACTTTCCTTTCAAAAGTACCCTAGGATTTCAAAGCCCTGAAACCTTTGGAAACACAAATGACTGGAAGTCATCTGTCAGGCTGACTGGCTGGAGGGATGGAGGCCAGCATGTCTTTTCCCTACTGTGAATGGATTTGTGACATCTGGTGAGGCTCTGTCTCTCATTCGACCCCCATAACTACACTGCTCTGCAAGTGTCAGCAATGTGTTTTGCTGATAAACAAACTGACATTCATTGTATTCTGTAACTTTTCCCTACATTTCACAGCTACCAGTCCACAGAGCCACCGGGAACCCAACACTGCGGGCCACCAAAGCCAACTCCTCTTTCAGTAAGAGCAGAAAGGAAACAACTCAGGGCTGGCAGAGAACTGTGCAAGCCCAGTGATCTGAGTTCAGCCCCCGAGACCCGCGTGAAGATGGAAGGAGAGAAGTCTACAACACTGTTCCCTAAACATCTGCTCGCCAGGCTTGCGCGCATGCCACGCACACATGCGCAAAAACCCACCCAGTAATTACTATTGTTGTTGATGATGATGTTACAAATAAACAATTTAAATCAAGCATTACTATAACAAACACCCAAGCAGAAGCAACAGAGCTGTGACTTGTAATTTCTGACTCACTAGGTAGCGGGCAGAGAATAACAGATGTTCACAGAAAGCCCTCTGTCCCCACCACAGGGAGGATTACCTGGTTGGAACCCACACTCTTGAGAACTTCGCCTTCTTCAGCCTGAGGGGTCCCAGGTTCCTGCAGCTTTATACTTTCTTGTCTCAGGATTTAATGACCTGTTGAAGTCATGAAGCAATATCGTTGTTTACCAAATAATTACCCTTATCTACAGTCAAAAATTGAACTGTTCAAGTGATAGCTTTAGAATGGACACACATTCAGCTTTGTCTAGCCAAGAGCAGAACCTCTCCCTGTGTGCAAACAAAATCTTTTATGTCCGTGTTATTAAAATTAACAGTATCCTGTAGTCTGAAAACGGCCGTTTCCTTTCCTGCTTCTTCACTTAATTGTACTTGGTCCTACTTTGTAATTTTCCTCTCCTTTTCATACCTTCCTCTTGGAGGTGACCTTTATCTTCTTTACTTTTTGGAAAGATGTTCCACTCTGAAGAGTTAGGTTTCCATCCCTGCAGAAGAGATTTGACTTTAGGTTCCAACTGAAGATCACACACCCTCTTCTCCCCCAGGTGCCGGTTCACACCTCCCAGCATGCACCACGATCCTTAGACCCATATTTGCCTTTCTCCTGTGGAACTGAAGGCACTGAAATTTTGTTTTAATGCATGCAAAAAGTAGCTTACACTGATAGAATATTTCAGAGCAAATTCCTTCTTACATCATCAAATTCGCTATAGGCAAAGTAGGACAGTCTTCTACGATGCACAGTTAAGAAGCCCAGGTGTGGGGGCTGGAGAGATGGCTCAGCGGTTAAGAGCACCGTCTGCTCTTCCAGAGGACCCGGGTTCAATTCCCAGCACCCACATGGCAGCTAACAACTGTCTGTAGTTCCAGTTCCAGGCAAATAAATAAATAAATAAATAAAAGTGTTTTAAAGAAGCCCAGGTGTGGGGGGCCCAGAGAGCTGGCTCAGTAGTTAAAAGCACTTGCTGTTTTTCCAGAGGCTTGGATCATGTCTTAGCACCCATGCCAGATAGCTCACAACTATCTGTAACTACAGTTCCAGAGGATCTGAGAATTCTGCTCACCACAGGCACCTGCACTCATGTGCAGACACACATACCCACATGTAACTAAAAAATATGACTTAGATATTAAAAGCACTGACTGCTCCTGCAGAGGTCCTGGGTTCAAGTCCCAGCACTCACACAGAGACCCAGAACTGCCTGCAAGTCAGTTTCAGATGATCTGACACCTTCTATTTATCTCTTTGTGTACTTCACAAAGTACATAGATACACATGCAGGCAAAACACCCATGTATAAAGTAAAATAATAAAAATTTAATACTGGGAGAGGGAAAAATAGTCCTTCCCAGGGATAAGGCTGACAATTGGTTATCCAATACCAAATAGTCAGGCATAATTACCTCTATAAACACATACAAAAAACACTAGATAGACTGGGCAGTCTGTGTATACACACATACACACACACACACACACACACACACACACACATACTAGCAACCTCGACTAAAGAAAAAGAGGTCATGACTTCAAGAGTGCATAAGGGGAGGGGCATGGAGGTGGTTGGTGGATGGGAAGGAGAAAATGACGAAATTCTATTTTAATTTTTAAAAAATAAAATAACAAAAAGAAAAAATACAAGAGTCAAAATGGCACAGATGGAGAAATAAAATGAAGACAGCTTTAGGAAATGATTTTCAAAGCGGGAAATGAAATGGCTTTCCATGTAGAACTCTATACATGGCCAGGCAGTCATAAGGTTAATATAAAACAGTGAAATTTCTGTTTAAGTTGCAAAATATTTTTGTCATAAAAACAATCAACAGAGGTTGACAATGCAAATGTTATCTCAGGACATTTCCACTTGGTTCCTGAATCTGCACAAGTCCTGTGTACAGCAAGTTTCCACCCTAATTTTTCTGATTTTATGGTCCTTTCCAAACATGTTTATTGACTACAAGTATATGTTGCTTTGAAACAAGAAAGTCCATCTGATAGCAAAACCAACCAGAACAAAAGCAAGAACAAAAGCCTCACGCTCTAGCTCCACTGTGCTTCTTTCGCATCCCACCGGAAGAGGTCAGATGCTTCCAAAACTGAACAGCAGTGTAAAATTAGAACTGCAATCACATATTAAGCTACCAATGAATCTTCCATCTACAAATTACTCAATCAACCCCCAGGACATCTGTCTGCAGGATTATGCAGGCTTTTTAATTTGAAAAAAGAGAGAGGGAAATTTTAGCCCTCTTTTCCCACATTTAAAAACCTTATTGCAGCCCATGAATGACTAGAATATGTGTGGCACATCCAGTGCAATGAATGGACCTTCAACTATGGCTGCCTCCAAACACAGAGAAAAACAGTCTCACTGATGGTCGCAATTTAGAACATCAACTCCTCTGTTTCCATATATTGCAAAATAATTTCAGAAACAAATTAAATATATGATTGTTTTACAAAAATAGAAACTGTTTGGGGTATCACAAACTCCATAAAATACAACACCACATGTAAATCAAGATAATTTTACAATAAAATTGACAATGCCTGAAGGCAGGGAGTCTAGTCAGACTTCGATCACCTCCAGAAGATAAAAGAAAAAAAAAAAAAAACTTTGATTTTTTTTTTCCAGGTAGTGGTGGTGGAAGTCTTTAAGCCCAGCATTAAGAAGGCAGAAGCCTCTGTGAGTTTGAGACCAACCTGGTCTACAAAGCAAGTTCTAGGACAGCCAGGGCTGCACAGAGAAACTGTCTCAAAAAAATGAGGTTTTTGTAAGATTTTTCCTTTTAGAAATAATGTAAAGTAAATAAATTTACATGTAAAAATGTCTTAGGAAAGTAGAAGCTAATGGGATACACCACTTCTATATGATAAATTTCTAATCAAATTCCTGAGAGTGCCAACTGATTAATTTTAAACATACACGTGACCATTATATTTGGTGCCTAGAAGAGGTAAAAATATAATCACAACTATTTTATGAAAAATATGTATCAAACCCTCCATGTCTTAGCCTCCCCCCTCCTGCACTGGCCCACTGTTCCATCAATACCACAAGCCACCATGCCAGTTTTCAGGACATTCTGTTTGCAATGCCCTTCTTCTCTTTCCTTATTTGTCCATGTTACACATGAACCACTTAGTTAAATCAATAAACATTGAATGTGATCAAGTACAAGGATTTGGGTGTGTAGGTGTAGGTACCAGGTGAAAGTGGACAGGAAGATACTTCTGTGTGTTTACAAACACATGTACAGAGACCAGAAGTCAAGTTCAGGTGTCATTTCTTAGCCCAAAATCTGGCTTTTTACTTGGGACCTAGGGGTCAAACGCAGGTCTTCTTCCTTGTGCAGCAAGCTCTTTACGCCCGATCTGTCTCCCCAGCACCGGTTACAGCTTCCTTTTGGACGGGTTCCTGCTCTCTGACAGGGCAATGCCTCCTGTGTCCATCATGTGTCCATCCTTGTTTAAAGCATCTCTTTCTGTTTTCTTGATTCATCTCTAGGCCACTTCCAATGAGGACTCAGAACATCTTCACCTGTATGAGTCCATTCTCAGCAAAGCATAGTGATTAGTGTGACCAGCCACCCCTAAAAAAGCCTTTGCTACAAGCTCACCCATTTCTGAGGTCAAACCCCACCACCACACCTTTTTTTGCCCCCCCAGAGAAAAGTGCCACTTAAATAATTTCCTTTAGAAAAATTTACTTTCTAACAAGAGATGTTTGTTTCCTCTGCTGGGAGATCTTATGCTTGAAGCCAACTGGAAGCTTCTTACCCCTGACAATGTCGTGATCCAAAAAGTCACCTCCAAATAGAAATATACTCTGGTTACATCACCTATCATGGAGGGCCCAGAGGTGACTCAGAGGTTAAGTCTGCTCTTCCTAAGTTGTCATGAGTTCAATTTTCAGCAACCACAACCATCCATAATGAGATCCGGTGCTCTCTTTTGGCCTGGAGTATATATGATATATGCAAGCAGGATGCTGTATACATAATAAGTCTTTAGAAGAATATATATATGTATGTTTTTGATGAAATGATATTATCTTTCTCTTTTTGCCCCAAACACTCCATGAACTCTCACCAATTCATGATATATCCGACAGACTTTGCTATGCTCCTGGGCACACTTCATTCTGTGCTGTCCACAAGGAGCCACTAATCACAGGTGTTTATTAATTAAACTGGAAAGTGGCCAGTGAGAATAATAAATTGGATATTAAACTTTGAAATAGTAAAGTGTTTTCTTCTTTTGAGCAGAATCTCCTGTATTCCAAGCTGATTTTGAACTCAGTTTGTAGCTGAGGATGATCTTGAACTTGTGATTCTTCAGTCTCCATCTCCCAAGTGCGTCTAATACCATATCTGTTTGGGGGTTTGTTTGTTTTTCAATTCTGGGGATTAAATCCAGAGATCCATGCAAGCTAGGCAAGAACTCTACCAACTAAGATACATTCCCAGCCTATGCAACTTCATTTGTAAAAGTTATACTTCATTTATAAAAGTTATGTGTCTCTAGGGTCTACTATATTGAACAACACAGACCAAGAAGGTAGAAGGAAGTTTTCTATAGAACAAAAGAAAGTGTTTCTGTTCATGGGAAGACTGGAGACAGAGATACTGTTCAAATAAGTCCTGAGGACTCAGGAGAACCATGTGGAGGTTTGGGGCAGAGGAAAGTAAAGTGAAATGATGTTAAGTCAAGGGCAACACAGTTCAAACCATCTAGATTATCTCTCTTTTTTAAATATTTATTTTTATTTTATGTGAATTGGTGTTTTGCCTGCATGTATAACTGTGTAAGGGTGTCAGATCTTGTAATTACAGACAGTTGTTAACTGCCATGTAGATGCTGGGAATCAAACTCAGGTCCTCCGGAAGAACAGTCAGTGTTCTCCAGCCCCATCTAGATTATCTTGACAGGATGTAAAGTGCTCTGACATTGGAAGAAGTCCTAACTATTTTTGTTCTTGAATTTGAGCTGAATTTACCTGTGTCTCCAAGCAATGTGTCTCAGCTAACAGCTGGGGTTCACTGTGGTAAGAAGGTTGTCATTTAGGTGTTCTCTTATCAACAGTATGGTTATCTGACTCCATGCTTCTTGGCTGATGTTTGAATGGCAGTGACCTCCTCATTGTCCAACATGCATAACCAACAACTCCCATTTCAAGTCAAGGATAAACTGTACCCAGTTTTGGGGTGACAGGGACTCACTTGGGACCTGCTTTAACTGATGAACCATTTATGCTGTACTGTCTGAGCCTGCTAGAAGCATCTGGGGAGTATTGTGCTATTGTGGTTTATATATACATATTACATCAGTAAGAACCTCAGCCAGAGAGAATCAAAGGTGCAGGCAGTACGTGAGGGAACATAAATGAGAGAAAGGGCCAAAAAACACTGCATTTTAGGGGAATTAAAAAAATGAAAATGCATGGAAAGACTCATAGACCTGAAGCGGCCATGAAGGGATGTGCTGTGGTTATTTTCCAATTTTAAATCCTAAGAAAATGGCATGATTGTTATTTTTGCTTTCGTTTTTTAAGACTGGGTTTCTCTGTGTAACGCTGGCTGTCCTGGAACTCACTTTGTAGACCAGGCTGACCTCCAACTCAGAGATCTGCCTTCTGAGTTGGGATTAAAGACACAGATCACCACTGCCCCATTTACTCTTTACTTTTTAAACAATTATCTGCTCAGGCTAGAGATTTAGCTTAGTCTGTAGAATGCTTGCTTAGTGCACACAAAGTCTTGGGTTTGGTCCTCAGCACTGTGTAGGTGTAAAGTGGTTATGGTGATACACACTGAAAACTCCCTGCACAGGGAGGTCAGACGTTCAAGGTTAACCTTGGACAGAGAGTCTGAGGCCCACCTGGGCTACATGAGACCCTGTCTCAAAACAAAATAAAACAATTGTTCTCCCCTCCCTGCCTCATGGGTGCAGATTTTTATGGCCTCAGACTTTGTTCTTTTGTATTTGACAGAGATATCGACCTTGAACATTGATGCAAGCAAGATGTACAACATCCATCCATCAGCTGATATTAAAGCAAATCCTACCATCAGGAGAGAGGAAATGAGTCACCATGAAAGTGCTCATTAACTTTTACAGCCTGAAGAAGCCTGGGGACCACAAGATTTCTACCTGCTAACCCATGTAAGGGTCGGGTAAGATAGTGCCACCCTACTTCCCTCCACTTCACAGGCAATTTGCTATCTGTATTCATAGAAAGCTCTACCAAACCAGGAACCATCGGGTGGCTTGTGTAAGAGGTCCAGCAGACAACTCATTGCCAGGATAGAAAGTGCAAATTTTCATCAGTTCTGGCTTTGTTACCCTCTAAACCTCTAAACCCTCTATACCTTCCTCACTAATAACATTTCTCATATTATTTATAGACCTGTGGCCATGAACAGGGTATCTCTTCTCAAGTACATCTTTGTCTGTAGGTCTATCTCTTAGAGGGTGGGCCATATGTATATGTTGGACCAATTTCAGTATATTGAGATGTCTGGGATGGTGCACAAAACTAGAGCACCATCCCACAAAACCCATTACCTTCCAGTTTCTGTATTACTAATGTACATTCTACATTTACATATAAACAGATGTAAAAGACTGTCAAAAAGGAAGGAATCATAACACATTTCAAAGTGTTTTAAAATAATGACACTAGAATAAAAAGATCCTAGGACTGGAGAAAGCAATGCAGTTAAATTTACCTGAATTACTCTTTCTTTGCAGTCTCCTTGAAACAGGTGGATAGGGAGGGAAAGATGGGGGTTTTTATGCATCATTTCACTCTTTTTCAACTTCTCTACGTTTTTATATGTGCTCTATAAGTTCTGTCACAGTCCCAGAAGCCTGGCAAGAATGGGAGTATTAGTATTGTATTTATATGTTATGCTATCACAGTATCATGTTAACTGGAGATCATAGTGATATACAAACAGTGCCATTCCTCTGTGGTGAAAGAAAGCAGTCCCATCCAGATCTCTACGTGTCACTGTTTCTGTGCACATTAAACATGCAAACTGTATTTCTTCTGTGTGTGGCTGTTCAGTGCACATTAAACATTCAGATCACATTCACTATTCCCAGCCAACTCAGAGCAGGACGAATTCCTGATCTTATACATAAAATTCTATGTTCTTAGAAGATAGCTGATAGTATATTTTACCTCTGTAATTAGAAAACGGATAAACAAAATGAATTTATCTGTTTTGTATCCATCTCACCAGGCTGCTGGGAAAATCAATCAAGATAATGTATATGAACACCATCTTCAACTGTAGAATACTCTACAAGTACTATGTATAAATAATAAATTAGGATACTGAGAAAAATACATCATGACTTTGGTTTTTCATTTTTTTTTAGCATTAACATGGAGGAGTTTTGTTTTGTTTAAAGGTTCAGATCCTTTGTGGTTTGCTTGTGTCTCCAGTTTTTAAGCACTGACACCAGCCCTGGAAACCTTATCCCTCACCTTCCTGCTTCCAAGCTTCCTCTGCAGCTCACCTGGTTTGCTACATTGGTGCCTGTGAGCAATGGAGGATTATTTAGTCTGGGATCAAGCAGGGCTCTGCTCCAGCACTACATGTACAGGATGTCTCCCTCTCTGGGTTGCTGTTAGGCTGGAGTAGGTGTCTGTAAACATCTTTAATGACCAGGTTGTGTGAGAATCAGCCAGTACCTGTTCCTTCTTGGAGAAGACTGTTTGACCAGAGGGCATAACCTGTGACACTTCCTTCTCTCATTTCTCCTATTCTTTCCCTTTGGATTGTGAAGGCTTTGAAATTCCTCACTGCCCAAACCTTCATTCTTCCTTTTCAGCTTGCCCTTCAAAGTAAGTTTTTAATATCCATCCCTCAAAATACCGAGGTGTGTTTTTCTTGGCCTATTTTTGTTATTCTTTGCATTTGAATTATTTTATTAGGTTTAATTTGCCTAGAATAAAATGTGTACCTAGCTATATACTCATTTAATGATGAACTAGATCAGCATTTCTCAACCTGTGGGTTGTGACCCCATTGAGGTCACCCAAGTCTTCCACAGGGGCTGCTTAAGATCATTTAAAAACACAGATATGGGGATGGAGAGATGATGGCTCAGTGGTTAAGAGCACTGACTGTTCTTCCAGAGGTCCTGAGTTAAATTCCCAGCAACCACATGGTGGCTCACAACCATCTATAATGACATCTGGTACCTCTTCTGCATACTGTATACATAATAAATAAATCTTAAAAAAGAAAAGCACAGATATATACATTATTATTTATAACAGCAGCAAAATTACAGTTATGAAGTAACAATAAAAATAATTTATGGTTGGGGGTCACCACAGCATGAGAGACTATGTTAAAGGGCTCAATGTTAGGAAGGTTGAGAACCACTGATCTGGATCAAGATAGAGAATATTTCCTTTACCCTGGAACATATTTCTTCCTAATTTTTCAATGTGTTCTTAATGTTCTTCTTATTATTATTTTATTCTTATTACTAGAAAGTAGTTTTGAATTTTATATGAATGAAGTAATATGTTTGCTTTATACCTGGATCACTCACTCAGTATGATTCATTTAGCTTACTAATATAGTAGATTCTTATTTTATGCTAAGTAGTATTTCATTTCATGAATACAATACAGTCTATTTGTTGTTATTATTCATTCTTACTTGATGGATCAACAAATGAAGGAAAAAAGTGTAAAGGAGGACATGACTGCTCCTAGGTGGAGGAGGTTTATTGTAGATGATAGAGAAAGAAGAGCCAGAGCGGGAGACACAGCCATCTAGGAGAATCCAGAATAAACATGGCCAAACTAAGCCAGGCCATGTGAGAAAAGAGGTGGAGGGACGGGGAGGAGGCCAAGAAGCTGGAAGGGGCCACAAAGAACCAAGAGGGCAAAGAGGACCACGTAGCCAAAATGTCTGGATTATATAAAGAGCCTCTGGGGAAGAGCAGCCCAGCCTCTGGGCTGGAGGTTCAGTGTAGGACTGGAGTGTGTCAGCCAGGAGGACCCTGTAACAGGTAGGGATGGAAAGGTGCTGGGAGAGCCTGCTGGCCAGAGTCCTCTGAGGTAGTTAATAGGCATCTCAGCAGTTTGTCCTAGGTTTGAGACCTAACAGTGGATACTTTGGCTATTTCCAGGTTCTGACTAAAATGTTCTGAACTGTCTTTTATAAGCTTTTTTGGAGAACATTTTTCTTTTGTCCATAGGAAGACTTTCTTTCCTATGTAATCCAGGTAAATTTAGATATTTTACAAAATGAAAAATCTGTATTCTAGAACATTTTAACCATTTTCTACACCCACTAACAACGCAAGAGGGCTAAGAGTGCTCCCTCTTTCAGCAACACTCACTGTGTCAAGAGGACTGAGAATACCCACCCCCCACACACATACACACTACCTGTGTCTGTCTCCGATGCTTCTTGTGGTGATTAAAAAAAGAATATATTCATTTCATGAATACAGAGATTGAAAACTGCCCAAATTTCAACAGAGGTAATCCCCCAAATGGGATAAAATATATGAAAACCATGGTTCTGATGAAAAATTAATATCTGGCATACATAAGTCCTTAGACTCAACAACAACACACACATCCCATGTTGAAGGGGTCTCTTTGCCCTTGTGATGTAGGCACAGCATGTGGAAAGGACAGCTCTGTCTTTGGCACCAACCACAGTAGATAAGATTTGAAATCAAGCCAAGAGCCCATCAGTGAATGAAAAGACAAAGGAAATGTGGTGTCTAATTAATAAACTACAGTGTTCCTCAGTATCCACAAGGATTTCATTCAAGAGCACCACCCCAAACCTTGCGCACTGTTGGAGGGGACTGCAAAATAGCATAGTCACTATTAAAACAATATGACAGCTCCTCAGAAATTTAAAAACAGAATTACCTTATATGTTGGTTAGCTTCCTATCAATGTGACAAAATACTTGAGATAAATAACTTTTTAAAGAAGAAGGCATTTAGTTAGACTCCTGTTAACAGGACTTTCAGTCAATGGTTACTTGGCCTGGTCTGTTCTGTCTGTGACAGCAGAGTACAGCTTGGTGATGGGAACACATGTTAGAGGAGGGTCTGCTCATCTCATGGGAAGAAACACAGTGACAGGATCCCCTCAAGGCCACACTCCCAATGACTTAACAGCCTTCTAGTAACTGCTCCTAACAAAGGAGTCCAGACCTCCCAATCACATAACAGACAGGTGAACCTATCTGTAAATATGGGTCTTTGGGAAAAATCAGTATCCAAATCATAACACTATATAATCTAGCAGTTATGTCTGGGTAGATATATAAGTGGGTAGAAGCCAAGCAAGGTGGGTCATGTTCTTCATCCCAGTACTTAGAAGGCTAAGCCGGAGAATTGATCACCTTGGCTATGTACTGAGTTCCAGCCAGACTTAACTAGGAAGTAAGACCTCAAAAACAAACAAAAGTAAAAGCAAGATATTCAAGAGATATTTGTTCATTCATGCTCATAGCATATTATTCATAATAGCTAAAATTACCTAGCAACAGATTCAAGTATCTGACAACAGATGAATAGATGAACAAAATACAGTATATCCATACATTGGGATATTGTTAAGTCTTCAAAAGGAAACACCTTCTGCAAAACGCAGCATAGATGAGTCTGGAGGAAAAATGAATGTAAATGAAATAAATGACTCACAGATAGAGAACTGTGTGTTTTCACTTACTCAAGGCAATTTAGAGACAGAAAAGGAGGCCGGTAGTTTGCAGTGGTGGACAGGGAGGGAAGGAAGAGGATTTTAAAGGGTGGTGGTTCTGTTTTACCAGGTGAAGGATGTGTGGAGATGGATGGTTGCACATTAAACATATGTTTGAGACCACCAAATTGCATGCTTTAAACAATAAGATGGTCAATTTTGTGCTTATATCTATCTTTTTTATTTGAGGGCATCTTACTCAAATTAAAATTCCCAGCTCTTCTTGGAAAACCAATTCATATGCCAGAGAATCAGTATCCTTTTCTGGGCCTCAGTTTCCTCATCTCTAAAAGTATGGGGCAGGAGTGGGTGACGTCTAGGGTCATTCTTACTCAATGGACTTTGATGGCAACAGATGAGTGCAGTTGCGGTTCATGGGTGCAGGCATAGGAGATGGGTTCTTACCGATGCTTCTGATGTGGGGCCTCCAGTAACCCTCTAATAAAACTAGGCACCAATTGTGCATCCCTGAACAATTTCACTTCTACTTCCATGTTATATACACATGCATGACTCCATATACGCATGCATGACTCCATATATACATGATTGACTCCATATATACATGCATGACTCCATATACACATGATTGACTCCATATACACATACATGACTCCATATACACATGATTGACTCCATATACACATGCATGACTCCATATACACATGATTGACTCCATATACACATGATTGACTCCATATATACATGTATGACTCCACATTCATGACTCCACATATACATGCATGACTCCATATACACATGCATGACTCCATATATACATGCATGACCCCTTATACATATGCATGGCTCCATATACATATGCATGACTCCACATACACATGCATAACTCCATATATACATACATGACTTCATGTCTCTATTGAAAAGTCTACGAACCACACATGAGAGACAACATATGGTATTTTTTTTCTGAGACTGACTTAGTGGACTGAATGTGATTAACTTTGGTTGTACTCAATGACAATTATCCTACCACTAGTGTAGAAGGGCTCCATTTGATCTACATCTTTGCCATCACTTGATAATACTTTCTTGAGGACTGTGTAAATATTAAGTTTTTAAAAAATGGACGCTCTCGGAAGTATCAAATTTCTTTCTGCAACCACACAAACTGGGAACAGAGTGGAAAAGGCTTACTCCCCAGAGTCTAGTCAAAGCCCTGCCTGGGTGGACTCAAAGGCAATTTTCATGTAGAGGTTGTACTTGGAATAACAGAAAGGCGTGGGTAAACGGTAAGCTTTCAGTACCTCTGTCTCTCTTTGATTTGTGAGTAAGCTCTTTCCCCAGTGTCCCCATCAAAGCATCCTGTTTTTTTTTCTGATTCTTAACTTCTTCAAGACAAACAGGGAAGATAAGAAAGAGATTGTTACCATTTGGCTTCAGGTCTGGGAGATATTTATGTCCTTCAATGCTCCTAGGCCTTTTAATTTTGAAGTTCAAAACGTGTCTTATCTCTTGAATAAATAGTAGATAAATTTTATTTTAAAGTGGGAAATGAACATTAGCTGTTTATTTTGAGAGATGGATTTATAGAATTTTTTTTTGCTTTTATGTACATCTAAACATTAAAAAGAAGGTCAACCCACGAAAAGACTTTTTTGATTTGTCTAATGTCTCATGTATCCCAGGCTGGCCTGGAACACATTACATAATGAATGATGACCTTGGATTCCTGATCTTCCTCCCTTGACCCCCACCTCGAAGTGCTGGGACTACAAGCTAGTACCACTCATGTGCTTTATGTAGTGCTCAGGGGAGAACCTAGGATAGGGAAGGAGAGGGCCATGTTGGAAGATGGGGTTCCTAGAACATGACTTTCCAGCAGAAACAGCTACGGTGCTCAATGAGAGGCTTTACAAGTGTGATCTTTTGTGTGTGTGTGTGTTGGGGGGCGGGGTCCTATGTGTCTGCCAGTTGTCAATAGCTCTCTTAGACATATGCTGTCCCAGAATGTATGCTCATGCCGAGCTCAAAAGTGGAACCCAAGGAAAGTTCTCCATGAAGACGTGGCAGGAAGGATTAACTCTGGGGTGCAAAAGGCGTCCACTGTTAACCCAATGACAGGGAGGCTCCTTGTTCAGTTCTAACACCTGTCATGTGGAAAAGGTTTGATCTATGTTTACTGAATAGACAGGGAAGGTGAGCAGGATCAGTGTGTTTACAGAGTAGCTTCCCCAGAATCACTGGTGGCACCACACATACAACACCCCGCCCCCGCACTCCTACCCCCTGACTCCAAGGCAGAGTCCTGCTGAGTAATACTCAAGGCCTCAATCTTCCAATCATCCTGCATTAGTTCCCCAAGCACTAAGATTAAAGGTATGCACCACCATGCCTAGCTCCAGAGACGCCCAGGAACACCCAGAACTATCTTTCAAGTAATGGCCGGTGTGAGTTAGAGCAATTTCATGTAAAAATTGGAAACTGTGGTTTGGATAGCAACACTAATGCTTTTGTCCTGGCCCATCCTGATGCTGAGGGATGGAGCCAGAAAAGGCCCCCAGCCTTAGGACTGGTCACATCTCACCAGTTTAGGCCGTTCATTTGCAAATTGATTGCAAAGAACTATTCTGGTTGAGCTGTTACAGAGAAGAGGAAGGGAAAGTGTGCTTGGTTTGTAAAATAAATTTTAAAAATTTCATAATATTGAAAAAGAAAAAAATTGTGATGTGGTTGATAGATGATATAGATGGCAGTGATGTAGGTTTTCCAGATGTTTGCAGTGTCTGTTAGCAAACCCTGAATCTATTCTAAAGATTTCATCTCCTCGCTTATCACAGTCTGCAGTGAGCCAGCTGCTAACCCATCCAGGAATCCAATTTAGTTGCTTGATGTATTTCAAAAATAAGTTACACACTTATTAATAATTGATGCAATTTTCCTTCGAAATACTTCAGCATTCCTCTCATCTACCACACCAGAATTTCTAGGCCTCCTGAGGTAAATTTCACATGCAATAAAAATATATAAATCATCCATAGTTACTAGTTGAGACTCAACAAATGTGTAAATACTTGTGGGCCATGTGTGATGAAGATACAGCACATCACTCTGAAAAGTGTCTCTTCTCCATCTCCTGGCAATTCCTACCATGTACCCATAGCAACTGCCCTCCTGAGTTTTTGATTTTTTTCTGGATTTTATCTCATTTAATCTAGGATTTCTGTCAATATAAATGAAGAGTTTGTAAAGGAATAAGCACAGTTCATTTCACTTAGGAAATATTTTAAGGGTCACCCAATGCGAACAAAAATGGTTTGGGAGTTTTAAGAGACCCCCAACCCTATGTGTGTGTGTGTGTGTGTGTGTGTGTGTGTGTGTGTGTGTGAGAGAGAGAGAGAGAGAGAGAGAGAGAGAGAGAGAGAGAGAGAGAGAGAGAGAAAGAGAGAGAGAGAGAGAATAGGTGCATGCATGTGAATGTCATACATATAAAAGTCAGACAGCTTGCAGAGTCTCTCCTCCACCGTGGAGGCTGTGGGGATTGAACTTGGACCGTCAAATTTGCAGCAAGTGTCCTTACCTGAGGGGATCTCATTAATCTCACTATTGCTCAGGTTGGTCTTAAGTGACTCTTCTGCCTTAGTCTCCTGACTAGCTAGGATTCCAAGCATGTGCCACCATGCTGAGCTTTGAAGCAGCTTTTAGATAAGGATTTATTACCATCTTTTACAGGGCTAGGCTTAACACTAATCCATCTTATGGTGTTATTACAAAGTCTTGCGTCTTCTGTGTTCTCTTTATGACAGCACAGTTTATAAAATAGACATTTGTTGCCTCTACCCTCCCTTTATGTACATACTACATGGGCAAACATTTGGCCAGGAAACAGATGGCCTTAGAATTGGTCCACTGTTTATGTGTGTAGCAACCCAAGAGTCTCTTATTTGAAATAGCCCTAGGAATGCAGGGGATGGTAGACAAAGGCTGGACCACTGGCTGCCTCAGGGTATGTTCTTCCATAAGCAACTAGTTGAAAGTGAATCAGAGTTACAGGATGTCTGAGCCAGAGGAAAACTTGGAGGTAACCCATCACCTTATCAGAGAGAGATGGCAGAGCTGAATCCAGGGTGGGTGTGACTGGAGTGCCCCTAGTTTCTGAAAAGTTGTCACAGTCAGGATTTTAGATACGAGGGAGAAATACACTTGAGCCAGCTCAAACTCAGTGACTTAATTGATAAGAGGGGGAGTTGCTTTCTGTTCCCTCAGTCTCATCCCCAGTGAAGCAACAGAATACCAGCTGCAGCCTATCCTCATCCAGAGCTCCTGTGGACCCCACAGACCATCCCTTTCTCTTATCATACCATCCCCTCCCAGTCATCACAGGATCTCAGTCTCCAACTCCAGCACGCACGCCTGTGAACACCCCAGCTGAGCAGACCAGTAAAACAGGCAACACACAACCATTATATTCTCTGAAAATCCAGAAAGAAAACAGAAATCAAGGAACAAACACCCACTCAACAAAGACAAATCCAGAAATCAGCACCTAGACCTATAAATACCCCAAATTCAAATGCCCAGATACCAACTGGCAGCGGGGCCCCATTGCCAGAGGTAGCATTCACACAATTCATTGAACATGGAGAAGTTGAGCTGGTGCTTACATGGAGGCTTTATTCCTACATTATAGTCTCTTTAGTTCAGGAAGGCACTCTGCAGACTACTGAAATAGAAATGTAGACACCAATGCAACCACAAAACCTTTGACCTACAATCTGTCTTGTTTACAATATATGTGAGGGCAATGGTGGTACAGAACGTGTGGGAGTGGCCAACCAATGTCTGATTTGACTTAAGACCCATTCTACCAATAACCAGAGACTAGATCACAAAGATCTGGGTGGGGGAGGGGTTCCTTAATGACATTCTGTTACACTCACAGTTCAGTGCCTTATTCAGTTATCATCAGAGAGTTTTTCTCAGGCAGCAGATGAGAACAGATGCAGACCCACAGCCAGACATTATGCAGGGAGTCTAAATTGGAGATCTCCTTCAAATCCTTTTCCTCATAGCTTAGGGAATTCTGTGGAAGCGGAGGCAGAAAGACTATGTGAGCCAGAGGAGATGGATGCTACCTCAAGAGCACGGTCCTCCAAATGAACTAAGCCAGGCGTATATGAGCTCACAAAAACTGAAACAGCAAGCACAGGACCTAAATGGGGTTGCATGGGGATCCTTTGAGTATATATTACAGCTTTAGCTTAGTATTTTTATGGAACTCATAACTATGAGAACAAGTGGGTCTCTGAATCTTGTGCCTGTTCTTAAGACTCTTTTTCTCCTGTTGGGTTGTCATGTCTAACTTCAATATGAAAGGTTTTGCTTTATCTTATTATATTTTATTTTGTCATGTTTGGTTGTTTCTCTTAGAAACCTGTTCTTCCCTAAGACAGAAAAAATATGGATGTGGAGGGGAGAGATGGTGGAGAGGTCCTGGGGGAGTAGAAGGGAGAAAATTATAATCAGGATATAGTGTATCCTTAAAGGATCGATTTCCAACTCAGAAAGCTTCCTTTATATCAAATTACAATGTTTATCTTACAAATCAATATTGTTTTAGAGTTAGTGAAAAACAACAAACAGCTTACAAATACCAAACCCTTAAGAACCAATATAATCTGAAAGCAAAACTTATTATCAGGCTACAATACAAGAAAATGTCACAGTTCCCAAGATTTTGTGGTCAGTCTAGGAAAATGAAATAAGTCTAGTATGCAATGATCACCATTCATCGCTGTTTGGGTTGACTTCCTTGTTCAGACATGCAGCTGACCCAATCTTTCTCCTGTCTGAGTAAGATTGCCTTTGGGCTTTGTGTTTAGACTTCCTTCTATCAAACTAGAGATGAAATGTTTATAATCTATTTAAAAGAACTGCTTTTTCAGTTTCTGTCAAATGGGCATTCTTAGTTACTGTTTAACTACAATAGCTCTTTTTGCTAGTTCAGTGAAAGGCTCAGCACTGTCTACTCAACACCTACATGCCAATCAAACCAGAAAATGTCGTAAGAAAAATCTCACAGAATATCAGGAGTTTAAAAAATAACTGCCTTATCTATTAAAACAAGGTTTCATTTTATCTATGCCAAATAAAAATATGCCACCTTGACTTGTTCAATGATTCTGTAACAAAATAATAAAATATGAGAGAGTATTAGATATTGCCTTGCCTTACAACATCTACATACAACAAAAGTGCTGGTTTCTCTTAGCCAAATCTGTTTTTTCTCTTTGCTTAACTTATTTTTTTAACTAATCTATAAACTAATTTTAAAATGTGCATACTGGTGGGGTATTATATAGTATAACATAATGGTTTGATATATTCGTACATCATTAAATGTCTAAGTCAATCAAGTTAAACATCTTTTTAAATAAAGATTTTTTTTAACTACTTTAAAAAGAAGAAGACTCACCCTGTGGAAACAAAGCATGACTGGGGTTTGTGGGCTCCAGCTGGGGAAATGAGTGGCCATGTGTGGCTGATGCAGCCCATGGTTCTGGGCCTCACGCCTGTGGTTCTGTTCAGGCATTTCCTGTCTTGATTCTTTCCTTAGAGAGCATTTTCTGGGCATTCAATGAAACACCCTTGAGCCTGATTGCTCTGACCTCAATGCTTCTTGGCATGTCTAATCCATGCGATTCTTTCTTCCCCAGGATCCACCCTGACACCTCTCCAGCGCTATCACACAGTAGCTGAAGCTTTCCATCCTTCAGTAGCCCCTCACCTCTCACCCACAGTTCCGGTTCTCATCAAGTCTCCTTGTCACCATTTCTGACTTTGTCTCTCTGGAGCCAACTTAGAAAGGTCTAGAGACATTCTCTTCACCATCACCTTAAGAAATACACTGCTGCTGAATTGCGGAGCCCAGTCCAATGGATACATCAACAAAACATACCACACCTAAGGCTTAGGGAATTGCCAAAGAGGGGGCAGCAAGGAACAGTGGTTGGGAAGAATGTAGGTACTGGAAGATGTGGAAAGATGTTACCAAAGGTCACCTTCTGGATATGACATGGCCATTGCAGGCACGGGATAGTTGCACAAGACTGGGTCCTACCAATATTCCCTCATGGACGGAGGGGGAACTCTTTAGGTTCCATACTCTCTGGGGGATTACAGGCAATTAACAGTCCCTGGGAAAGAAGGTATAATTTATTCAATTTAAAAGGCACTGAAAAGTTGTTATTTATCCAGGAAATAAATCCAGTAGGGATTTAACCCAACTCAGGCTCATGCAAACAACCCCAGCCGAACTCAGTGGGTCAAAAACAAAAGTGACAGTCAAGTAGGAAGGGTACTGCTTAGGAAGAAAGGTTTCCATGGGAGCCATCACAGAGATGAGAGAGTAACAGGCGAGATGACAAAGATCTATTATATATGTATAAAACTGTCAAAGGGTAAATAAGAGAAAGGAAGGGGAGAAGGAAGGAATGGGTAGAGGGAGGGAAGGAGGGAGGAATGGAGGGAGGAAGGGAGGGAGGGAGGAAATGCATGGCCCAAGGGAACACTAGTACATGAAAAGTCCCTGCTGATGCCACTGCAGGTTTGCATTTCTTGATGGCAGTGAGAAAGAGGAGCTGCTGGAGGAGAGGGCACACAATGGCATTACCCTACAGAGCAGACAGAGGTGGCACTGACATCTAGAAGGGATCCTGATGGCGGGGACAAAATAGGAGAGACTGTAACAGACTTTGGCTTTGGGACATTCCTTCAGCTCTCTGAAAGGCTCTTCTTAGTAGAGACTGCGTTTCTGGGGAAGACCGAGCTCTACAGAACTATCGTGTGTGCGCCATGAATTTTCATTCAGGCCTCTCCCAGAAGCCCCTGGAGTCGTGTACTGGGTGGCCAAATATTTGAGAAACAGTCAGCCCTGTAGGACTCATGAGGTTCTAGCTCTCAGTAATGCTAATATGGCGGGGGGGGGGGAAGATCTGAAGTAGCCATGGAAACCACTGGCATCTCTGGCCTACAAGAAGCCTACAAGCCAACAGCTGTTCTTCTTTGGCTTCAACATTTCCTGCCCTTTCCTCTAAGGGCTGGTGCGGTAGCTCCCAAAACTGTTAGGAAAACAAGATGGAATAAAGCAAAACACAAAAATGCTTATGTGTCATTTTCCCAGGCTCTGTTCTGGCCCAGGAAGGCAGCCTCATTGGTTCTTCTGCACAGAACACCACTGCTCTGGACAGAGGCTCTTTTCCTGCCGAAACCCTGGCTCTTCTTTCCACAAAGCTTGTTTCCTTTTGGAAGGTAAACACATTGATGCAAAAGAGAATGAACCCTTGCAGTCCCACACACATCTTTCCCTGAACTCCGTGGTGTGAAACAGTGTCACAAATTCAGGGTCAATCACCTAGCTTTCTCTTGCCGCACACCAAAGCACCACACGCTGCAGAACGTCAAAGCTGAACCCATTCAACCTCGTACAGTTTCCACAGACCAGACTTACCTGGTCAGGCCTGACTTAGCTGAGTCTTCTGGCCAAGACATTGCAAACTGAAACCAGCAAGCTGTGTTTCCTCCTGAAGGCTCTAGCGAAGAATTCCCTTCCAGTCTGTTCAGGCTGTCGACTGAGTTTGGTCCTTTGTGACCGTGGGACTGAGACTGTCCTTGTCTGTCTACTGTGGGTGTCTCTCAGCTCCTTCTGGTCTCTGATTCTTTGCTGCATGCACGCCCTTTCTGTCCCAAAGAGAAAGCCTCTGCCTCAGGTCTTTCTTAAGGAAAGTTCTGTCCCTTTTAAGAAGGACCTTCATTGGGTCCATTGACTTGGGATCCTAATCACTGCCACGAAATCTTGTTTTCTACAAAGTTGTGAATAATCCCAGGCATGAGATCTCATCACGGCTTTGTCCTCACTCAGGGACATTATTATAGGTCATCCCAGGGTTCTGCCTATTGAAGAGTTGTGTCCTTAGTTAAGAGTATTTGCTGTTCTTCTAGAGGACCCAGGTTCGGATCTAAGCACCCACAGCAGGTGGTTCACAGTAGTTCTGTAACTGCAACTCCAGAGGATCTGACCCCTCTGTCCTACCTGGGCACCTTCACTCATGTGAACATTCCAATATGAAGATAAACATATCAACATATAATTAAATCTAGTAAAAATAAATTTTTTTGCTAAAACCCTACTTCAAGTTATTTTTAAAAGGAGAACAGACTTCTGCTCTTTCAGAATAAATAATATCAAATTAATCCTCCTTCCATAAACAATCATTTTCAGACAATGGAGGAAATCTCTACGAGGCTTCAGTTTGCTGAGGGACAGAGGAGTTATAAGGGAAGTCCGCAGCTACCTTAATTCCTTCCTGGGGACAGTGTAATGCGCCGTAGTTCAAGCTGAGTATAGCAGTTTCATTTAACCAAGAAAGTAACAATCTGAGCTCAAGACCACTGACTCAAATGAATTACCCAGGGATGATTTCCCCAGCACTGAGAGCCAGCTATGTTGATGGTTGGCCCCAGAAGTCCTCATAAGAGTTTTTGTACCTAATCAAGGGCTAGGCTGCATCAGCATAAGTAAAAGGCTAGTAGGTACCAAAGGATTGAGTGTGGGCAGGAGATGCTGGAAATGGGTGATGGAGTTATCCAGATTGGTAAACCTTGGAGATAATGCATGAGAATCCAGAGACCCAGCTGGGATACCAGAGAGCTGGTTTAGGCATCATTGCCAGGTTTTATAATAGTAATAATAATAATAATAATAATAATAATAATAATTACTATTACTAGTAATATTAACTACTCCAGCTCTACTTTAAAAGTGACATTGACAAATTTCACACAGGAGCTGGATTGTGATTGAGTCCCAGCCAATTAGAGGGTCCTAAGAAATACTGTTGAATTCTCCATTGGCCACCCTGCTGAAGCATACACAACTCCAAAGTAATCACAGAGTAACTCAGTTGTCCACTAGAACACAGTCAGTTTACAGACTTAATGACAATGAATTAACCTAACCACAAAACCTAGGATGTTCTACTAAGACCTGCGCATTCTCCAAACACATTTAGAATATTAATTTAGATAGAACACATTTGATGAGCCATAAAATAAGTTCCAATAAAATGTATAATTACTAATCATGTTTGTTGACCATAAAACTATATTAGAATTAATAACAGTAAGACATCTGTGAAATAACCAAGTATTTGAAATTTAAATAATATCCTGTTAAATAATACGAGTCAAAGTAGAAGAGACAAAAAAACAAACCAATAAAAAACCCAGAAAATGTTTCAAATATAAGGACGATCACAATGCTCATAGTGAAGTTGTCAGGTTACACAGCTAAACAGGCAATCAGAGGGAAATACACAAGTTCATGACTGCACTAGAAAAGGGAATCTTAAAAATAACCATCTTCATTTCTTTTTTAACATTTAATACAATTTCTTTATTGATTCTTTGGGACCATCACACCATGCACCCCAATTCCAATCACCTCCCAGTACCCCATATCCCTCTTCCTTGCAATGCCCCCCCACCAAAGAAATTTTTTTTAAAAAACTAAAACTAAAACAAAACAAACAAAAGCCAAATTCTAACTCCTCTCTGTGTGTTTCCTGCCTTTCCATTCCTCTTGGCTGTTCCGTGGCCACACTGAGTATCAATCCTCAGGACCAGTCCCTTCCTGTGCCCAGCAGGTCATAGATGGGGTAGATGTTAGGGTGGGCCAACCCAAGGCCCTGGATGTGGGCCTGCCTGGCAGCTGAGCTGGTCATTCTAGGCTACTGGGCCAACTTGATCAGGCAAGGGGTGGAGCCAGCTCTCCTAAACTCATGCCATCAAGGCCATCTCTCCCATGCCCCTGGTGAGGAGTGGGGCCATCTCTCCCAAGTGTGTGTGGGAGGTAGACCTCACTCATGAGGGTCTGGGGCCAGCAAAGGTCAGGGCTGGTTCATCATGGCTCTCTGATTTTATCATACATGGTTACTATGGCTCCCTGTGGTAAGACAGCTACAAACATCAACACAAACCCCAAATGCAGCAGGATCATGGACACAGACATGGCCCTTGGCAGCAGCTCTGACCTGAATGTCACCATGGCAGCAGATAGCAGTGTAGGCCACTCAGATCTGTATGGTCCTAACTGCAGCCCTTGGCTACAAATGTGGTCTCAAGATGGCCTACCAGACCCCAGGCATCCACATGGCTCTTCATGGCAACAGGAGCCATGGACATCAACTCAGACCCTGGCTGCTGTAGGGCTATGGATCTATATATGGCCCTCAACTTCAGCTCTGACTTGGCCATCACCATGGTACCAGGTAGCAGCATAGACCACTCAGATTGGAATGGTCTCTGCAGCAGCATAGCCTCCAGACACCTACATGGCCACAGGTGGCAGACCAAACACTGGGCATCTTTGTGACCTTTGATGGCACACTGGGCCACTGTTATCAATACAGACCCTGACTGTGATAGGACCATGGACTTAGACATAATCCTTGGCAACATCCCAGGGCTCAGATGTTACCATGGCTCCAGATGGCAAGCAGGCCGCCAACATCAGCCTACTCCCCACCATATTCACCTCTTTCCTTCTGTCTCTTTTCATGGCACGGGAACCATTCCTGCCTCTTTCTCTCCCATTTTCATATCACATATTCATTCATCATCATGGCCCTCCAAGTGTAGAGAGCTGCCTGCAGCCACGCCTTAAAGATGGCGCTGGCTTCCGCCCTCCATCTTCCACATGGTGAGTGCTCTCAGTGACAAACTACCCCATAATTGGCTAGGCTGAGGATCTGGCTTGCTTCCGCGTACCTGGACCTATAGGTGGTGCCCACGTGGCGTACTGAGGTTGGCTGCCCAGAGGCTATTTAGGCTGCGGGCAGGTTTTCCCAGAGGAGAGAGAAGATGTAGTAAGTCAGTCAGTCCCTATCGTAAGTAAGTAAGTCAGAAGTCAGAAAATTGTTCAAGGTTCCTGAATAAAACTGCTAAAAGAAGAGCCTGGTGTCGCGTCTTCCTTGCTAGACGAGATTGTGCGCAACATCCAAGGTGCTGGGGGGGAGCTCTGAATGTCTTCTTGCCAGCGCAGGCCTTGAAGACCCAGACTGGCCTATTGTGGCATCAGGCAGGTTGTGGAGCCCATCTTAATTTCTCATCCAGACAAGCAGCTTGAATCCAAAGGAACCAGAACAAAAGAAACCCCAAGGAGCAGGAGTCAATACAATAACGGAAAAATCCAAGCCAAAATCTGTTTTAAAGAACTGATACAATTGATAGATATACAGAAAGGCTAATTGAGAGGAGTGACAGAAAATATAGGCATTCTAATTTTTACATTATTATATTGGGAGACAGAAAGAGGCATGTGAGTGTGGGTGCACAAATGCCATCATACACATCTGGTGGCCACAGGAAAGGTTTTCACAGAGGACAACTCTCACTTTTACATGGGTCTCATGGGTCAAAGCCTTTAGCTACTGAGAGCTATCTTCTTAATCAAAATTTAAAACATAACGTCTGCAGATACTGAAGACATTGAAAATAATATAATGAAAGCCTAACCATGTGATGTTAGGTGAAATGACCAAGTCTGCTGGTGAACTCGTTTCCCAGAAGCCCAGTTTTTAAAGCCAGGCATGATGGCGTGTGTCTGCAACTCCAGCACCGTGGAGGGGATGGCAGGAGGATTTTTGCAGCTCCCTGAACAGCTGGTCTGGCTGAATCCCTGAGTTCCAGGTAAGTGACTCAAGGGACAAGATGGCAAATGACAGAGGAAGAAGCCAGATGCCATCCTCTGACTTTCATATATACTGCACACCTGTGCGCATACATGCACACACTTATAACATGTGTGAACACACACACACACACACACACACACATCTATGGCTGAGCTCATGGTTAGTAACGAAACACTGAGCATTCCACACCTGCAAAGGGAGCAAAGGGAATATTATCTTCTCTTACCAAATTGCCTCACTACTGCTCTGGAAATCTTACCCAGCACAGCAAGGAAAGGGAGGAGGAGAGAAACAACATGAAGATGTGAAACTCTTAAAAGGAGAAGCAGGACTGGAAAAATGACCCAGCAGTTAAGAGCCCTTGTCGCTCTAACAGAGAACTGAGATTTGGTTCCCAGCACCCACCAGTCACATGGTAGCAGCTCACAACTGTCTGTAACTCCAGATCCAGAAGATCCAATGCTCTCTTCTGACCTCTGCAGGCACACACACATGCACATGAAAGCAAGACACTCATACACATAAAATATTAAAAATTTTAAAAGTACATGTATTAGAATATCCCAAGAAATTATCAAATATGCAATTTTGGGAAAGTCACACTATTCCAAATCAGTGAACACAACCAAAAGTCTCAACACAGGAAGCTATGACATGTAGAAAACCACAATTCTAATAGTATCAAATGCCATTTTTTCCTTAATTTTCTTCTGTAAGAAAAAGTCCTTTTACTTTTCTCTCTGGCCCTGCAATTATGTTTTTATAAAACAAACAAACATCTGGGAGATGGCTCAGAGGGTAAAGCACTTTTTGTGCACATGTGAGGGCCAGTGTTCAGACCCCCAGACACACTCTCCCATGTCTGTAATTCCAGAGCTCCTACGGAGAGACCAGTGACAGAGAGAAGAGAATCCTTGGAAGCTCAAGGCCAGCTAGGCTGACGGATGCAATGGCAAAACAACAAAAACCTGTCTCTAACAGGGTAGAAGGACAGGACTGATACATGTGCCAAGGCACTTGTGGGAATGCATGTGTGCTCGTGGGCATGCACACACACGTGCACTCTGTGCTTATGCGTTATCTCTATTCCATTAATATAATAAAATTGTTCCTAATCAGCCTCATGTGACGCAACATCCAAGTATATTGTTTGATGCTCTTTGACAAATGCCTACACCGATATAATTACTACCTGGTCAAGATCCAGGCATTTACAACATCCAGAACTTGCCCTCCTCTTTGGCAGACATGTCTTCATGTAAGCTGGCTTCTATAATTATAGATAAATATTACTTGTTCTAAATGCCATCTAAATTGGACCATTTGTCACACGTTTTTGTCATTGGGCTTCTTTTGCTCCACATGGCATTAGGGCATTAGATTCTGCTATGTTATTAGTGATACCAGATGTTTATTTTTTTATGGCTGAGCGCTGTGCAGATCTACCCTGGGCAATGCATCTCGAGTTCTTGTGTGATCTCTTTTGTTTTCCTGCCTCTTCAATATCCCCAATGGGTCAAAGGACTTTGCATGCAGTTTCAAACCTGTTTTCTGAAACAACTGCAGTACTGGGCCGTCTCCCCAAAACAGATGAAAATGTATGCTGTCTCAGCTCTCTCAATCAACACTTGGTGTTGTCAGCCATTTAATTTTGGGCATTAATAGATGTGAACAGAGATTGTACTGTGCTGTTCACCTTCATCTGCCTGATAATTGATAGTGTTGAGCATTTGTTATGCATTAATGCTGGGTGTGCTTTAATGCGGACACACCTTCTCTTGTATAGTATTGAAATAATTTGCTACATCTTTGAGTTACCATACCTGTATGGTGACCTCTAATGTTAGAAGATTTTGCATTGCCATGAGTCCTTCATCATATATCTAGACTGTAAATACTGTTGGTGGCTTACTTTTCATTTTTAAGATAGAATATTATAAATATCAGAAATTGTATATTCTTCTGCTGCTTGGTTTTCCCTTGATATTTTATTTTGTGTGTGAAACATAAGAAATCACTGTCCAGCTTAGGGTCATAAAGACTTTCTTCATAGTTTTGTTATTGCCCCCTTCCTAGAATTTAGAGCTTTGCTTTTTATATGTATTTGTGTGTGCAAGTGTACACGTCAGAGTCAAGGTTGGATGTCTTCCTCACTCTTACTCATCTTTTGTAGATTCTAAGTCCATAGAATCTGGACTTATTTGGCTGACCTGGCAGTCCAACAAGCAGTGGGGATCCATCTGTCCATAGCTCCATCAACCTCAGGGAAGTGGGGATCCATCTGTCCATAGCTCCATCAACCTCAGGGAAGTGGGGATCCATCTGTCCATAGCTCCATCAACCTCAGGGAAGTGGGGATCCATCTGTCCATAGCTCCATCAACCTCAGGGAAGTGGGGATCCATCTGTCCATAGCTCCATCAACCTCAGGGAAGTGGGGATCCATCTCTCCATAGCTCCATCAACCTTAGGGCAGCAGGGATTCATCTGTCCATAGCTCCATCAACCTTAGGGCAGCAGGGACCTCTCTGTCCACAGCTCCATCAACCTCAGGGCAGCAGGGATCCAGCTGTCCATAGCTCCATCAACCTCAGGTCCTCATGCTTGCAAGGCAGACTGAATCATCTCCCCACTGCAGCTTTTATATTTAAAATAGTAAACAGTTGGTCATTTAAAAGCTAGCTTAACTACTCTTTCCTTCTAGAGATTTAAGAAGTATTGCCAGGAAGCCAACAAAAATAGGCAGCTGTAAAAAGAAACAATCAAATGCAAAACAGGATCATTACAATAGAGTCCAAAGGTGTCTGCAAAGCTCTGTGGAGCACTTTAGTAGCATGCACAAGACCGTGAGTTTAGTCCTCCACACTATGAAAGTAAGGGAAGTTTGGGGAGCAGCAGGAATATGAAGCCATTAGAAGCCAGCCACACCGCCACGCTGCCACGCCGCCACGCTGCCACGCCGCCACGCCACCACACAGGAAGCCACGGAGTAAGAAGGTAAGAAAGGTATATAGGAAGGTAAAAGCCCAGAAGCAAAAGATAGATGGGATCATTTAAGTTAAGAAAAGCTGGCTAGAAATAAGTCAAGCTAAGGCTGATCATTCATAAGAATAAGCCTCCATGTATTTGTTTGGGAACTGGGTGGCGGATCCCCCAAAGAGCAAAGAGAGAAAAACAACCCACTATACACCCCTAGGTATATCTTAATATAAATGTATAATTTTAAAGTATGGGAGGGAAGAACCTGTTTTGTTTCTCTAAGAAGCTATCTGTGCTTCATCACAGATTGGTTGCACTGTTCAAGACAGTTTTGTGGTAGAAGCAGCAGAGTAAAGTGTGCTGTTGGTCATCACTTACAAAGGTCACAGCCAGTGCCACAATAAGATTGTAAGACACTGGGGGAAATGTACACCAAGAAATGACTGTAAAAGGGAGCTGCTTTTGGGAAATTGTTCCCAGGCAATTTCCACAGCACCCAAAGCATTCCATGTCAGAGGGGAGGCTGAGGGGCCACACAGGATTTTAAAGATCTTCGTTCTAGCTTGTTTCAGTAGCCAAGAAATTATCACCTGACATTGTGACAATGTTTTAATGTCACAATCTTTAAGATCTGAGACGACATATGTAGATCACATACATACCCCAGGAAGATTTGGGGGAACCCAGCATTTTTCTTCTTCTCTCACAGTCAATACAGAATACCTGCCCTCCAGTTTCTGAAATTATATATGGAGCTTTCCCCACAATTAACCAATCAATTTTCCAGTGAGCCCAGTTATTGCGCTCTGTATTGATTCAGTTCTGACACTGCCTAGTGATAGCATTGAGCTCAGAATTTGAAAACTTGGTTGGTGAAGCTGCCCCCCACTTCATATGCTGAGTGCAAGCACGGCTGTGGGCTCAGCTTCTGACCTGAGGTTATACCTGGGAGTCCTCCCATCCTCGCCTTCCCTTGACTAAGTTACTGGCGTAGAACGCAGGGAAATACTATCTTTATTAGTTTATTGGCCTATTAATAAGGTATATGATAAAGGAAATAGATACACAGCCAGATGAGAGTCAGCAGAGAAAATGGCAGGGGGAGGGTTGTAGGCTGTAGAGCATCTATATCTTCTCCAGGTACACCACCCTGCAGGATGCCCCATGTGCTCAACTGTCTAAAAGTTCACACAAACTCTGGACTTTGGGTTTCTATGATGGCGCCATTATGTAGACATGACTGGTTAATTCATTAACTACTCATGATCAACTAACCCTTCTACCTCTTCTATCACAATCATATTTTTGTCAGGTATCTGTGACTTCTGGGAAAATAAGTTCCTCTGCTCATGCTTTGATCTCGTTGGAGAACAGATTCTCTCCTGTTTTTTTTTTTTTTTTTTTTTTTTTTTTTTTTTTTTTTTTTTTTTTTTTTTTTTTTTTTTTTTTTTTTTTTTTTAGAACCTGGTCACCAATCACCTCAGCAGCACAAAAAAAGATACTCATCATTGTTGAGATTTGAAAAATTTGGGGAGCTGTTTTCTAAGAAAAGAAAGTGGGGCTACAGAGATAGGTCAGAGGTTTAGAGCACTGGCTGTCCTTCCTGAGGACCAGGGTACCAGCACCCACAGCAGCTCTCAATTATCTATAACTCCTTATCTGATGTTACATATGGCCTCCCTGAGTACCAGACATGCACTGCACATGATGAACAGACATACATGCAGGCAAAACACTCATGCACATTAAAGAAAATAAAAACTGAAAAGGAACGTATTTATGTACATGTAGGGCGCGGTTGGCCCTTGTGTAACTTGCTGGAACATTGCATCATGTTCCCCACCTATTGCACCTCCGCCGCTTATGCTAATTAGGCGCTGACCTATCCGATGTGATCCCTGACTATGCTAATTTGGCACTCCTTACCACCTATCACCAGCTATATGCTAATGAGGCATTACTTTGGACCTATCACCAGCTATATGCTAATGAGGCATTACTTTGGGCGCCAATAATATGGCTACACGCGTCCCAGTTTCCCTATATAAGCAGGCTGCATTTCAGGCACAGGGTCTTTCTTCCACCATTCTACCTCAACTGAGCTGTACTCCAATAAAGTGTGATCTGAGAAGAATTGTGCATGTGGTGACTCCTCATTCGGCAGGCCAGAAAGCGGCTCATCACAAGTGGTGCCAAAAACCGGGAATCTTCGCGCCCTGCAGGGAAGACCGATTCAGAACTCAACACACGGAGTGGACCGTTGGTGAGTAGTCTGTCCAGATATGCGGGTGCTCCTGGGAGGTCTAGAGCCTGAGATCTTTGCTGCAGTTTTTTTTCATCCTAGTTGTCCTGATTTTTCTTGCCTGCTTGTGGCTGCGGTGCCACCAACCCCGCAAGGAGTGCCTTCTCTGGCCGTGCGATAAATCAAACGTGTGTCCAATCTAATAAGCTGCTCATAGATCAGAGTGCAAGATGGGGAACAAATTGTCTGCCGACCCCACGACCGAGTTCCATGAACCTATTCAGGCTACATTGAGTAGCCGAGGGCTAAAACTTTCCCGCAGAGCCATAAGCTGGTTGCTGGAAAATATCGAAAGCAGTGCTCCGTGGTTCGGGGTGTTGTGCAGTTTGACTATTCCATCATGGGAAAAACTTGGCAGGGATCTAGAGAAACGTAACACTGAGGGAACACTTTGCTGAGGCACCCTTCCGCTATGGCGTATGATCTATTATTGTCTAAAGGATGGAAAATATGAAGACATTATTCAGCGAGGATGTAAGTCTCTCAGTATATGCCAGGATAGCGCATCAGAAAATGGAGGCACAGGGACTATAAAAGATAGGCCTAAGAAAAAGGAAAAGAAAAATTCAGAACCAGTGCCAGGACTGTACCCAGTCCTAGATGAATTTAAAGATTTATATATATCTCAAGATGAGCTAGACCCTGAGGAGGAGGAAGATCTAGAGGAGGCAGCTGCAGCCTATGAGCGAGAATGCTACAATCCCCCGCCTCTCGGCCGATCACCACCTTTCAATCCCGCAAAGGCTAGAGCTACTGCTCCCCCTCCTTTAGGGAACAAGTTGGGATGTACATTCATCCCCCAGGAAGCGTGGTCTGGGGTGATCACAGCCTTCCCTGTGTTTGAGGATCCAGCCACACATGGCCGATATTATGAAGTAATTGACCATAAGATTATTAAAGACCTTGCAGAGGCAGCAAAAGGACATGGTGTAGCTGCCAACTCTACCATCATGTTGCTGCAGCGCCTTACGCGCAATGTCTTAACACCCACTGATTGGCAAGACATTGCCTGAGCCATTTTTAACTATGGAGCAATATTTAGACTGGAAGTCAATTGTGACTGATCTGGCATATAGTCAGGCCCGGGAGAATGCTGCCAGTGGGCAGCCAGCATGGAGTGCAGATATGCTGTTAGGGGAAGGACAATGGGTAAATAATCAGACAGCATATCCTGTGGAAGTTTATAATCAAATAAACACCATCAATATGAGGGCTTGGTGAGCCCTCCCCAATAAGGGGGAGGTCACAGGGAACCTAACCAAAATAATACAGGGCAGCCCTGAACTATTTTCTGACTTTGTAGCTCGAATGATGGATGGAGTGGAGCGAATTTTTGGTGATGTGGAAACCGCACTGCCGCTAGTAAAGCAATTAGTTTATGAGCAGTGTACAAAAGAGTGCTGTAGGGCTATCACCCCGCACAAAGGAAAGGACCTAGAATATTGGATGAAACATGCCGAGAAATCAGAGGACCTTTATCAAATGCGGGACTCGCCGCTGCTGTGATGGCTGCTTCTCGCGGTAATAAAGGTTCTAACAGCAGCGGGGTGTGTTTTCGGCGCGGAAAGCCCGGGCATATTAAAAGACAGTGCCAAGAGGCTGCCTCCATGACAAGGACAAAACTGCCTCAAGCAGTGAAGACTCCAGGGACATGTCCAAGATATAAAAAGGGTAAACACTCGGCCAACGAATGTAGGTCTGTTAAGGACATTAATGGGCAACCCATTCAACCTGCTGCCCACATAGTTAGTCCAAAAAACGGAGTAGCGGCCCCTTGGTCTCAGGGCCCAAAAATATTTGGGGCACACGAGGAAGTAAATTTCCAACCACTCAGGCCCCGCGATGAGCCACATCAGGTTCCGCAGGGCTGGACCTCCGTGCCAGCTCCAGAATGGTATTAACAACAGGCATGGGAATACAACCTTTAGACACAGACATGCAAGGGCCGCTCCCGAAAGGGACAGTTGGGCTAGTGTTAGGCCGCTCCTCTTCCACCTTACGGGGACTTATTGTTATGCCTGGAGTTATTGACCCAGATTATACTGGAGTCATCAAAGTAATGTGTCAATCCCCTCGAGGGATAATTACCATAACCCCTGGTGATCACATTGCACAATTATTAGTCTTGCCCTCTTTCCACGACAGTTACCCCGCATACTCAGAAAAACGGGGATCCAAGGGCTTTGGATCTACCGGAGTTGATTTGGATTTTCTGTCACTATCTCTTAATGACCGCCCCATGCTTGATCTTATAATAGAAGGGAGAAAATTTCAAGGATTTGTAGATACTGGAGCAGATAGAAGTATAATTACAATTAGAGATTGGCCACGATCATGGCCACTTCAAACATCTTCGCAGACCTTGCAAGGTTTAGGTAACGCAGATGCCCCTAGAATCAGCTCTAAGGAATTGACATGGAAAACAGAGGACCAAAAGGGGAAGTTTCAGCCTTTTGTAGTTGAAGGACTGCCAATCAATCTATGGGGCAGGGATATCCAGAGTCAAATGAATCTTAAGCTTACTAATGATTATTATGACACAGCAAAAAATATCATGATTAGATCAGGGTTTGTTCCTAGCAAAAGGTTAGGGCGTAATTTACAAGGCATTACTGCACCAATAGAGGCTCAAGGAAATGCCAATCGGCAAAGCTTGAGTTTTTCACAGGGGCTACTGAGCCTATGATTTCTATCTCATGGATGACCACTGCACCTGTGTGGGTACCTCAGTGGCCTCTGTTGAAAGAAAAATTGGAAGCAGCCTCTATGTTGGTTCAGGAACAGTTATAGCTGGGGCACTTAGAGCCCTCGCAATCCCCCTGGAATACTCCTATATTTGTTATCAGAAAGAAATCAGGAAAATGGCACTTACTTCATGATCTGCACGTCATAAGTCAACAAATGCAAGTCATGGGACCCATTCAGAGGGATCTACCAGCTTTAACAGCTATTCCAAAGAACTGGTCTGTTGTAGCAGTAGATATTAAAGATTGTTTCTTTTCCATTCCCCTAAATAGTCAGGATAAGGAAAGATTTGCTTTTACTTTACCCTCTATTAATCATGAACAGCCCAATAAGCGATATCAGTGGATTGTTCCTCCTCAAGGTATGGCCAATAGCCCTACAATGTGTCAACTTTATGTAGATAGAGCTTTACAGCCAGTTAGAGATAAGTTTCCCCATGTTAGAATTGTACATTATATGGATGATATTTTGCTTGCAGCCCCTTCTATGGAATTGTTAGAATTAGTGTTAAGTTTGTTAACTAAGGAATTAAAAGATAAAGGTTTATTTATTGCTCCAGAGAAGATACAGAAGGGAGGAGCTACTGAATTTTTAGGAGATATTATTCAGAATGCCCATGTTAGACCACAAAAGGTAGAAATTAGGACCAATTGCTTAAGGACTTTAAATGATTTTCAAACATTGCTTGGGGATATAAATTGGATTCGGCCATATTTGAAATTAACTTGCTTTGAGCTTAAACCCTTATTTGATATTTTAGAGGGAAACCCAGATCTTAATTCCCCACGTCAGCTAACCCCAGAGGCTCAGATAGCATTTCAAAAGGTAGAGCAAGCAATTACTAGGGCACAGTTGGTGCGCTGTGATGAATCCAAGCCCATTTGGATGTGTATCCTCCCCACTTTAGGTTTTCCAACTGGTGTTCTTTGGCAAGAAGGGCCTCTACTGTGGATTCATACTAAATCTACAGGGATGAAAACCTTGTCCCACTATCCATCCATGACGGCTGAGGTTGCATTATTAGGCATTAAACAATCTATTACATCTTTTGCCAAGACACCTGACCAACTTATAGTCCCTTATACAAAAGAACAAGTAGAGATATTGGCTGCCACTGCCTCAGAATGGGCTATATTGGTTTGTGCCTTTTCTGGTTCAATTGATAATCATTTGCCCAAGAGTCAACTTTTAAGATTCGTAGTTCAGCAGCCTGTGGTGTTCCCTCAGATCACGAGGGAGCAACCATTGAGCAATGCCTTAACCATCTACACGG
>PVIH01001843.1:115520-214408 GCA_004025045.1 Sigmodon hispidus
ATAGTAGAATGCCAAGTAGTTTTAGAGGTTTTTAAATGTTTTCCTGAGTCTTTTAATTTGGTATCTGATTCATCATATGTGGTGAATGCTGTTAAAAATTTAGAAATTGTTTCCTATATTAAACCCTCTAGTATGGTAGCCTCACTTTTAGCAGGAATAAGAGGTGAGATTTTGCATCGATCCAATCCCTTTTATATTAATCATATCCGAGCTCACTCTTTGTTACCTGGACCTATGACAAAAGCCAATGAACAAGTTGATCTGGCAATGCACGCTTTTGTGGCATTGGACTTTGAAACACAAGCGCGAGAGTTTCATAGCTTATACCATGTTTCCTCTGCTGTTTTAAGAACTAAATTTAAAATTTCTAGGGAGATCACTAGGAATATTGTGAAAAGCTGTTCTGCTTGTGTGCAATTCTTGCCTGCTCAGAAAATAGAGTTTAATCCCAGAGGCATTTTTCCACTTGAAATTTGGCAGATGGATGTTACCCATGTTCCATACTTTGGAAAGCTTCAGTATGTGCATGTCTCCATTGATACATGTTCTGGGGTAATGCACGCTACACCTCTTTCTGGGGAAAGGATTCACAATGTCATTACCCACTGCCTTGAAGCTTGGGCCACTTGGGGCAAGCCCGATACACTGAAAACAGACAACAGGCCAGCCTATGCATCTAAGAGTTTTGCCTCATTTTGTCACAAAATGCAAGTGAAACATATCACAGGCCTGCCCTATAATCCACAAGGGCAAGGGATAATAGAGCGTGCGCATCGTATGCTCAAGGACTTCCTGCAAAAACAAAAAGGGGGAATAGCAGAGAATTGCACCCCCAAACAAAGGCTCTCTCTTGCTTTATTCACTATAAATTTTCTAAATTTAAATGATAAAAATGAAACCGTTGCCAAACGTCATATGATGTCAGAACCCAACAATCAAGGCAAAGTTATGTGGAAGGATGTACTTTCTAATCAATGGCGGGGCCCGGATCGCGTTATCGTTCAATCCAGGGGATCTTTATGTGTTTCTCCACAGAATCAGGAGCCAGTCTGGGTGCCATCAAGATTGACGAGACTCGTTGAGGACGACTCTAAGGATGATGCTGATATGGACACTCCTGACCGTCTTCCCCCTGATTCAGGAGGAAAAGATGATACTCTGGGGGATTAGTCGGACCTGGCCATTACCTATGCCAGTCAATGCTCAGTCCAGAGTTCTCCCTACGATATTTTCCACTTCATGTGAATTGGATGCCCCTTGTGCCCAGCCCCTTTCCACGGATTGGACAGAATATAATACTAGTAATATTAATTTGAATCAGTCACTTTGTTTTAGTCTTAAAGAGAATGATGACTGTATTTTTTTAGCCACAATAAACTTGACTTATTGGGTAAACCCCTTAAAGGACAATCAAGTTCCCGTGCATATGTTGACTGAGGCTTTGGGACAGATAGCTACTGGTTCCACCTCTGGCACAGGATCAGAAGTTAATGGAAATCACGAGGTGAATGTTACCACCATGATCCTGACTCATGAAGGGATAGTAACAATAATAAGAACAGACAAAATACCACAAGACCTATAGTTGCTCCCTATTGTCAACCATTTATAAGTAGTTTTCCTACCTTCACTTCCTGCCAAGATAGAACTTAGGGAAATAAACAGTTTAGTCCGGGATTTGAATTCTCTCCTGGCTTGAGGCCCTATATGGGAAATGTTGAGAAATCTGATAACACAACTTGGTTTATTGAAGGATGGCCATTCTTTTCCTGGGTATTGATTAATGAGTCAGGGGCCAGTGCAGATGTTTCTGCTCTTGTGAACTTGCAAGGATCCTTGGGTAAGGTTTATAATGTGTCAGGTGTGGTGAAGTCAGGTAATGGAACAAGGATGAAATTGAAATTAACATCTTATAACAACAAGGTTAGCAATTACACAGGGTCAGCAGCTTTGGTGTGTCTGAAGTCACCTTTTATGTTTCTCTTGACTAACTCTAGTAAAAACTGCACTGTTTCAGGCAGTTGTTGGTTGGCAGAGTGTTGGAATGGATCAGTGGTGACTACAGCAGTAGTTGTTAGAATGCCTACTTTTGTCCCCATGCCTGTGGAAGCCGACCCAGAGCAGTTCCCTATGATGAGTCTGTTTTGCCATAAGAAGGACTTCGGCATTACGGCCGCTATCGTGGCTGCCATTGCCATTTCAGCAACTGCAGCAGTTATTGCAGGTGTAGCCATGGCCAGCCAAGTCAAGTCTGCCCAGGAAATCAATGATATTGTGGCTCAAACTTTGCAAATTTTAGAGGAACAAGCACAGTTTAATTCCCATTTGCTGAGTGGTATCCTTGCCACCAACAAAAGAGTAAATTTACTAGAAGAGGTTATTGAAGATGTATATGGCCTAATACAAGTGGGCTGTGTACAGAAGTTAGGGCATGTTTGTGTTACCCCTCTTGTTGTTTCAGATGCTTTGAATGAAAGTCGGAGAATTGGAGAATTTTTAAGTGGGAATTGGTCTGTGGAGGCCGAAAAGATGATCCTTAAGCAAAAGTTCCAGATTGCACGTTTGAATGCTACAAGATTGGAGCCTGTTACACTTGGAGACTTTACTTCTTGGCTCACTTCTGCCCTTTCCTTTTTCAAGGAGTGGGTGGGGAGTGGGAATCTTTGCAGTCTGCTGTTTATTTGGGGTTGTTTTTTGCCTCTGGCTGGTTTGCCTTATTCGCATCAGAGCGCATCGTGAAAAGGTCCTACTCACTCAGGCACTTTTGGCTGTTGATGCAGGGCATTCCCCCGCAGCCTGGCTCTCCGCCCTTAAGAACTTACAATGATTGCCCTTGCAGAGAGAGGCTTTAGCTGCCATTGCACCTCTATAGGGAATCATTCTCCTCTGAGGCGGCCTTTGCACCCTGTCGCCCTCACTGGCCTTGCACGCAGAAAGGCGTCTCGGGGATCCTGGCAGCAGGAAACAGCCTTCGAGCGGTGGGCACATCATGAGGTGAACACCTGTATGGGCTACATCCTGTCTGTGCCATTAGAAAAACAAAAAGGGGGAGATGTAGGGCACGGTTGGCCCTTGCAAAACTTGCTGGAACATTGCATCATGTTCCCCAGCTATTGCACCTCCGCCGCTTATGCTAATTAGGCGCTGAGTAGTGACCTATCTGATGTGATCCCTGACTATGCTAATTTGGCACTCCTTACCACCTATCACCAGCTATATGCTAATGAGGCATTACTTTGGGCGCCAATCATATGGCTACACGCGTCCCAGTTTCCCTATATAAGCAGGCTGCATTTCAGGCACGGGGTCTTTCTTCCACCATTCTACCTCAACTGAGCTGTACTCCAATAAAGTGTGATCCGAGAAGAATCGTGCATGTGGTGACTCGTCATTCTGCAGGCCAGAAAGCGGCTCGCCACATGTACAGAGGCCTGAGTTCAATTCTAATCACCCACACCGCATGTCTCACAACTGCCTGTAACTTCAGATTTGATGCCTGAAGATTTTAGAGACAATAACACTCATGTGAATATATCTACACAGAGACCTACACACATACAAAATTAAAAAGAGTAAAATAAATCTTCTAAAAAGAAAAGGAGAAAAAGACTAAACTAACATCAGCCTAGCCCTGCCTGCCACTGTCTGAACACACAGATATACTGACTGCAACAGAGAGAGAGAGAGAGAGAGAGAGAGAGAGAGAGAGAGAGAGAGACTGGAACAATCTTCAACTGAGCATCCCACTTTTTCTTATCGCACTCTCAGACCTCCCCCAGGAATAGCAGAGACAGGAGAAGGCAGAACGTTTGGTGAAAACTCTCACAGGACAACACCAGCAAAGTAGGGCTGACTCTGCTTGCTCAGAGCGGTGTCATTTGAACAAAGGCCCATATGTCCAAGGCTTGGTTCCCACTTGTGGCTTTAACTGTTAGGGAGTTTGGACACTTGTAAGAGGTGGACCTCAGTAGCAGCTTTCCTGGCCCCTGATGGGGTTACTGGGGCCTGTGTCTTCCATGTTCTGGCCACAAGTAGAATATTTTCATCATGTGCTCTTACAATAATGTTCTGTCTCATGCTCATAACAATCTCAAAGCAATGTGTCCAGTGGATCCTGGGCTGACACCTCTGAGCTCATGAGCCAAAATAGAGCCTTCCCCTTTAAAGTTGACTTTCTCTGTGGTTTTTCTTTCTATTTGCTTAAGAGTAGTAGAAAGCTAACAGACAGGCAGAAAGACCCCAAATGAACTACAGTGAGTGTTTTTTATTTTTAAAAGAATGCTCTAACTTGAAGGTCAATGGCATAAGATGGTTACCTACGCCCACAGGCCACTGAGTAGTTGATCCAAGCAGAGAGCTTCTGGAAGAGGAATGTTAAATATAGCACTTACAGGATCCTGAAAAGTTAACATATCCAGGACTCCAAATTCCTGATAAAAATCTTTATTCTGGCTTTTAAAGAAGCAATAAACCCTTTCCTCCTCTGAGTGGCTTTTGGTCAGAGTATTGCATCATAGCAACATAAAATAAGTATAAGCATCTGGTTCTAATAGACTTTAGCAATGGATTCATCCAGTCTTGGGAATACAGATGACCAGGGACCTTGGCTGTTGTCCTAGTCAGGGTTACTGTTGCTATAACGAAGCATCATGACCAAAGCAAGTTGGAGAAGAGAGTTTGTCTGGCTGACATTTCCACATCACTGTTCATCATTGGAGGAGGTCAGGGCAGGAACTCTAACAGGGCAGGAGAAACCTGGCATGGGAAGCCAATGCAGAGGCCATGGAGGAGTGCTGCTTACTGGCTTGCTCAGCCAGCTTTCTTGTAAAACCCAGGACCACCAGCCCAGGGGTGGCACCACCCACAATGGGCTGAACCCGCCCCATCAAACATTAATTAAGAAGACACCCTACATGCTTGCCTACAACACAATCTTATGGAGGCATTTTCTCAGGAGACTCCCTCCTCTCTGATGACCCTAGCTTATGTCAAGTTGACATCAAACTATCCAGTACAGTTGGGAAACTATTATAGCTTTACTTTCAATGCCCATTGTAAATATGATTAATCTCTTCGCAGGTTATATGTGTTGGGAGCCAAAGTCAACTTAGCCATATTTTATAAATTAGGTCCTACAGATAGCTATTTACCAGCAGCTACATCCTTATTGTTTTAGGTAGTCTCCTTTGACTCTCTCAGCTCAGCAGGTGATATCCTCCAGGCCCTCAACTGATAACAGATTTCCATATCAATTCTACCCTGTCTGTTGCTTCCTCTCACAGGCTTGCCACCTTCTTTTGTATATCCCACCCCCTTTCCTCCCAGCTACCTGCATGGCAGAGATTCTGTATAAATATTGGCTGTAACAATAAAGCAGAGGAGGACTTGAACAGAGAGATTTGTCTTGTCCTTCCATTCTTTGTGTTCCTGCCTTCCATTTGTTTCATTCCTAGATTCAGGTCCATGCTGAAGACCCTGCTGGCCGGGGCAATATGTATCTAAGAATGTATTCATTTCTTCTCACTCTGCCTCTTAACTTTCTGCAGATCCTCGCATCCCCCAACCCTTCCCAGTTGAATGTCCTCTTTTAAAATTTCTAAATTTTTTTAAAAAAAATTATAGGGAGCTGGAGAGATGGCTCATCCGTTAAGAGCACTGGCTGCTCTTTAAGAAAACCTGGGTTCAATTTCTAGGAACCACATGGCAGCTCACAATTGTCTATAACTCCAGTTCTAGGGGACTGGATACCTTCATACCAATGCACATAAAATAAAGTTAAATTATTTTTTTTAATTATATATGTATATATGTATTATAAACACAGGTATGCAGGTGCCTGGGGAGACTAGAAGGCAGCACCAGATCTGCTGGAGCTAGAGTTGCACCCACTTCCAAGCTGCACAGCATGGTGCTGGAAACAAAAGTCTGGTCCTCTTAACAGCTGAATCATCTCTCCAGCCACATCAAGTCCAGTCTGCGCACATCACTCATTCCTGGAGGTGGAGCCATCCACCAACGTATAGTTGATGTACCAGGGTCCACAGCCTCAAAGAAAACTGGCTCCCCTTTACTCCAGAAGTCATCAAGGCTCAATAACTCATCAGAGGTGGGAACTTGTGAGTCCCTTCATCGTCCATGCTAGGGTGGTGACCAGCTTGATCTTGTCTTAGTCTTGCACAGACAACCACACTTGCCATAGTGAGTGAAGCTATCCTGTCATGTTTAGAGGACGGTGCTTCACTTTGCTCTTCCCTGACTTCTGGCTCTTACCTTTCTGTCCCTCTTCTGAGATGGCCCCTGAGCTTTGGAGGAAGGAAGTGATGTCGATGTTCCATTTGTGGCTGAGCACTCCACTGACACTTACTCTCCGTACTTTGATCAGCTGAGAGTTTCTGCATATTCCACTGCACAATAAAACTTCTCTGATAATACCTGAAGGCTACACTACTCTGTAGGTGTCGGGATATGATTTTAGAGAGCAGTTTGATTCTATATCAATTTAGAAGAATAACAGGGGTAATTTCACTATTATGACCTGTGAGCTCCACAGCCGAGTCCTTGTTTCCAGATTTACAGAACCAGACATGAGTTTTCTCCCATGGAGTGGGCTTCAAATCTATCAAGAAAGTGGTGGACTCCACCTGTTACATTCATGCCACTATTGCACTCATGGGCATATCTTGCCTTGCCAGTCATTATTGTAATTCACACAGGTCCTGAATAAGACTCTTGATTATATTCCCCCACCCCCAACAACTACCAAGGTGCCTTCCGGTGCTATGAAAGCTAATTAGAAGGAAGAGATCATCCTGGTCAGGAGCCACTTGTCTTCTCCATGTCCTGTGGAAAGAAAAAGAGGAATAATAGGGATAAAGGTTTTTAAGTGGGGAGATGAGGGTAGGGCAAGAGAGGGCTGTGAGGGAGCAATAACCAATACCAAGAATAATCCCTCATAATATATATGTATATGACATATTTGTATGTATATATAAATATGAATATATATAATCTGTAGCTGGAATGAGAATTGCTCCCATAGGCCTGAATGTTTAAATGTTTACTTCCCAGTTAATGGAACTGTTTGGTAAGGATTAAAAGGTGTGGTTTTATTGGAGGAGGTGTGTCACTGAGTGGAGGCTTTGAGGTTTCAAAGGCCATGTCATTTCTAGTTAGCTCACACTCTCTCCCTCCCTCCCCCCTCTCTCTGCTTCCTGCTTGTGGCTCAGATGTAAGCTCTTAGCTACTGCTCCAGTGCCATGCCTGCCTGTCTGCTGACATGCTCCCTGATATGATGGTCATGAACTGTAACCGTCTTGATCACAGCAAAAGAAAAATAGCTTGTATATGTATGTGTGTGTGTACACACCTATTCTAAGATATATATATATATATATATATATATATATATATATGAGTTGAATTGCTATTACCATACACAGAGGATAATATTTCTCTCAGAATCTGTAAATTGTCAAAATAAAATCCCAGTTCCAAGTATGGGATACAGCAGTCCTGAGTCAGAGCTATACTATGGAGACTCCTCAGATAGTACAAGCCATTTGTATTGCCTTTCTATATCCCTAGAATTTAATAAGACTGTCGCTAAAAACACCACACATTTTGGTCAAAAAATTTGAATCTTGTTTTTATTCCCTAAGTTTTTAAAATTTGTGTTTATTTTGTATTATGTATATGAGTATTTTCCTTGCATATATGTATGGGCACTGTTCATGTTTCTGGTGCCTCCCTGCATGTATGTATGGGCACCGTGCATGTTTCTGGTGCCTTCAGGGCTCAAAAGAGGGCATTGGTTCCCAAGGGGCTGAAATCACAAATGGTTATAAGCTGCTGTATGGGTGCTAGGAACAGAACCTGGGTCCTCTGCATCAGCAGCAAATACTCTTAGCTGCTGAGCCATCTCTCCAGCTCCACATCCTGTTTTATGTTTTTTATTTGTTTGTTTGTTTTAAACCTAAGCAGTTATGGTACATTTTTTTGTTGTTATTTTCAAGACAGGGCTATTTTGTGTAGCCCTGGCTGTCCTGGAAGTCACTCTGTAGTTTGGGCTGGCCTCAGACTCAGAGATCTGCCTGCCTTGGCTTCCCAAGTGCTGGGATCAAAGGCTAGTGCAACCACTGCCTGTCTTATATTGTGTCTTAATTGAAGAGTTAAGAGCATTTCTATCTAGGATTGTTGTTGAGATGCATTACCTTCTCTCACTGGTTTGACTATTGTTTGCTCTTTTCCTTATTTATTTTACTGAGTTGGATATATTTGTTTTTTCCTAAATCTCACTCACTCCTGCTTCTTTCCTGAGTTTTTATTTGTGTGACTACCTTCCTTCATCACCTGTGTACAGGATGCCCTTGACTGTCTCATGCAGCACTGGCTGAGCGGCCATCCATTGCCTTCTTACTCCCTCAGAAGGCATTTGTCTCCCCCTCTCATTGTGAGAGATGACTTTGCCAGGCAGATTAATCTCAGTCATCACACATTTCCTCTCTGAGCTGCAGATCCAGCCTTCCTGGCTTCTAGGGTTTCTACTCAGAGATCAGGTAGCCTGAGGGGTTTGCCTTTGTGAGTTGATTTTAACACTGTTTTCTTTGTGATGGTAATTTCTTAACTATATTGTGATGTGGTAGGCCTCATTTCTGGGCATGTCTGTTTAAAGGTTCTTAAGTGACTTTCATTCTTAGACATGTTTCCCCTCTAGATTTGGGGAAATCTTGCTTGTAATTTTATGAAATGGGTTACCATTAGTGTGTAGCTTGCTCCTTCCACCTCGTACACTCATAGGTTTTTGTCTCAGTCGTACTTTGGAGGCATTAAAGGCTGGGATCATGTTGATTTTCTTTTCTTCACTAATGTCCAGTGTTTCCTCAGCATCGTTTTCAATCTCTGCAGTCCTTCACGCTGTCTAGTCTACCAGTGACACCTCCTGCTGTGCTTTTCATTTATTGAGCTTTTCATTCTCAACATTGCTGTGTTTTGTTTATTGTTTCAAAATCTCAGCCTCGCTGCTGTACTGTGCTGCCAAGTTTCTTGTCCAGGTCCTGAACTGATTTCTCTGTCTGTCTGCTTGTTTGAATTATCTTGGAAGTCGTTGCTCATTTTCAAAGCAAGATTTTTGAATTATTTGTCTGGCTTTTCAGCATTTTTGGACCTGATTACTAATGAGCTATAATCTTTTGAAGAGCTCATGCAGCCTTGTTTTTCATGTTTCTTGTGTTTCTCAGTTGTGATTTGGACATTTATTGGGCATCTTATTAATGAGCAGATTTCTCTTGAGGGTCTGATCTAGTACCACACAGAAGAAGGAAGCAAATGGATGAGATGGTGACTGCGGCTAACAAAAGAGAAGTACAATAAAACCCAATAAAAGCTACAAGGCGAACTACCATACAATCAGTGACCTTAGAAATAAAAACAGTATGCAGTGACATATACAAGGAAAATTAATTTTAGTGAGGAAAGAATAAATGAAGGAAATGAAGAAAAGAGCCTTGAAAGGGGGAGAGGGAAAGAGAAGAGAGGCTGAGGCTGTGCAGATGAGAGAGAGAGAGAGAGAGAGAGAGAGAGAGAGAGAGAGAGAGGAGAGAGCAAAAGACTGAAGAAAAATAAATGCCAAAGAGAAAAATAAACAAGGTAAAAGCAAGAAGAGGAATAAAAAATAAGGAGCTTTAAAAATAAATAAGCAAGCATGGCAGTGGTGCTTCATGCCTTTAATCCCAGCACTCAGGAGGCAGAGGCAGGTGGATCTCTGTGAGTTTGAGGCCAGCCTGGACTGCAGGGTGAGTTCCAGGACAGCCAGGGCTGGAGTGAAACCCTGTCTCAAAAAAACAAATGAGCAAATTAAATTTAAAAAATAAAGCAAAAATGGTATAAAAATATAGTTAAAGATGGGGAAAGAATGGTTTAAAGAATGACAAAGTCCTGGAGCGGCTTTTTTCTGTGTCCTTCTATATTGTAGAATATTTCCCGTGCTCATTTGGGCCAGAGGTTTGGACCTTGCCCACCGTGGCTTTTCCCCCACAAAGAAATGAATCAGACACTTATATTAACTTCATACTGTTTGGCCCATGTCTCAAGCACATTACTAGCTAGCTCTTTCATCTTAAATCAACCCATTTCTAGTATTCTACCTGCCACGTGGCCCAGCCCACGGCTCATCTGGATTTCTTACATGATTCTTCTTCAGGGGTGGGAAGGAGACTGACTGACTCCGCCCTCCTCCTACCTGTCTGTCCTCTGATCCTCCACCCACTTCTATGGTGTTCCACATAGGCCAAACCAGTCCTTTATTTACAGCATACAGAGAACATTTCCACCACACCTCTAACACTGGAATCTGTGGCTGGTCATCAGTCAGTGCTGGTGTCCCTGCCTTCCTAGCCTTATTCAGGCTGATGCTGGTCCTGGACAGCTGAGCAGCAGTTGTCCATCAGGGCTGCGCTCACTTTAGAGGCTCCCTTCTTGGCAGGCTTATTTTAGCCCTGGGGCCTGGAGCCAACCACAGGATGTGGGGCAACTGCAGAGGCCAACAGTCTGTTCTCTATCACTTTCTACTGTTATCCTCAGAGGATGGAGTTTGTTCCTCACAACCCATAGGCCTCCTGCTAACTAAACTCTGCATGGCCACGCCTCCCCACCACGGCTGCCTGACACCTCCCACCCAAACATGGTGGCAGGATGCCCTCAGGTCCCCTGACTTGTGGCTGTTTCATGTGTTATGTCCCCAGAGAAACATCAAATAGGTTGCACCACAAGGTGCCCGGCAATAGCACAGTGACAAGTGGGGAGTGCCTGCAGCCTTGGAAGAGCGGCCATCACTGTCCCCACACTTGATGTAAGGCCTGTCAGAACTGTGAGCTCCTCCTTCGTGGTTAGCTCTGTTTTAACCAAGGCCATCTAGTTTAGCACAGCTTCCCCTTCCTGCACAGGAAGCCATGGGTAGAGATGAGGCTGGTTCCCACTCCTCACTGGGTCACACAGCCTCTCTATGGAGCTTCTCAGCTCCCTTCATGTGTACAGGCGTTGTGTGTATGTGTGTGTGTGTGTGTGTCTGTGTGTATGTCTGTGTGTCTCTGTGTATGTGTCTGTGTATATGTATGTATGTCTCTGTGTGTGTATATGTATGTGTCTGTGTATATGTATGTCTCTGTGTGTGTGTATATGTATGTGTCTGTGTATATGTATGTATGTCTCTGTGTGTGTATATATGTATGTGTCTGTGTATATGTATGTATGTCTCTGTGTGTGTATATGTATGTGTCTGTGTATATGTGTGTGTATCTCCCTGTGTGTATGTGTCTCTGTGTATGTATGTGTCTGAGTGTATGTGTGTGCATATGTGTGTCTGTGTCAGTTTCTCTGCGTATATGTGTGTCTGTGTCTCTCTCTGTATGTGTGTGTCTGTGTGTATGTGTGTGTCTCTCTGTGTGTATCTGTGTGTGTATCTGTGTGTATGTGTGTCTCTCTCTGTATGTGTGTATCTATGTGTCTCTGTGTGTGTATCTGTGTGTATGTGTCTGTCTCTCTGTGTATATGTGTCTGTGGTATGTGTCTGTATCTGTGGTGTGTGTGTGCATGTACGTGTTGTACTAGGGATCAAACCCATGACCTTACACACGATAAGCATCCTTCCACAGAAGCACACCCCTACTCCCTTAGAAATAAACCGAGTCCTTTGTTGCTCTCTTTCAGTCGCACAGAGGCAGCTTCTACCCTGAGCACAGCTCATCTGATTGCACCAATACTCTATTTTTCCTTTGATTGTTATTACAGAATATAGTGGCTTTTGTGCTCTCCTTGTGGCTTACATTTTTAATTTTAATGTTTTTTGCTTTTACAAAAATCACTTTTTGATTATCATATAAATATTGTTTTCTTTGTTCTTTCTGCCTCCTCCCCATCTTGGTCACCCCTCCCTCCTCATCTTCTTTCCTGACATCTGGATTCAGTTACCTTTTCCCATTCCCCATTCCCTCCCTGCGGACCTCATTCACCCCTTCATGGTTGTCTTTCTATTTTTCTATCTTCATGTCCTTCACATACATGTGCCTGCAGAGACACCTTAGTTATGCACCGTGCTTTGACTCATATTCAAGCCAAAGGGTGTCTGGGTTCTGCATATAAGGGGAAACAGGCCACATATATTGTGGCTGGCCATGTCGGAGGAGCAGCAAGTGGAACTTGAGTTTGGTTCAGCAGGATGCAAGGCCCTAATGGGTCAACCAGACAGGCAAGGCCCCAAGGGCTTTGACTCCAGAATGTCTCTTGCTACTGCTGTGCCTCTACCTGTTTGTTGCTGCCATGTTTTCCTCTGGTGTGGTGTGAATGGGGGATGGGAGGAATCCCCACTGCCTTTAATGTAGTGTGACTATCTCATGGAAATACCCCATTCTAGTGCATATTTTTACCTGTGGATTGTTATGAAGACTATTTCCTCTTAAGCTGCACAGTTTAATTGAGGTAATAATCTTATACAATAATAGTGTTAAATAGATTTATTGATGATTAAAGTTTTTAAACAAAGATAGCAAGAGATTATGATAAAGATTGCTTTAGTAGGAAAATTACTATAGGTAGATGTATGACATACTGTTGCCCTCATCCCTGGCAGAGTAGTGGCTGCAGAGGGTAGAAACTAGGATCAAGGAAGCGTCATGCAGCTAGGACTTACTTACAGCCTCTCTTGAGGAGCAGTATAGACATGGCTAGTTAACGATTAGGAAAACATTCAAGTACCGGGAGTCAGGCTAGCTCAAGTGCTTTTTGATGTTGGGAAATGTATTCAGGGGTTTAGTGTGTGTCATAGTTAAAGCAGAGTTTTAAATAATGACTTCATGCAGCTAAAAGACAAAGAATTGGATGGTTAAGATAATTGGACAGGACTCTAAAATATGAAAAGTGAAGCTAGCAACCTGTTCTTCTGGCAATTATAAGAACTACTGTCTATGTAAATAGTTATGGCTGAAAGGCTCCTGATCTATGAAAGGTCTGAAAGATAAATGTTCATCTGTATATGGGTTCTTAGGGATAATTTGTTTTTTACCTCTAATACGTAAAATGTTTAACCATGTAGAGGAAATAAGAAATGTGTTTTACTTGTATGCATTGTAATCATCCACTTAAAAATACAATGTAACCATATTGTAATTTTTATACTGCTTGGAAGATTTTGCAGGTGTTTATAAGCTGTCAGGGAAAAAAAAAAGGTTCATTAAAATAAAGGAAGCCATCAGAGAAGAAGAGGAGGAGGAGGAACTGCTCTACACCAGTTTCTCTGACATGCTGAAGGCTTGTTATTCATCAGCACCCAGGTGAGGTCTGACACACTGGTGATTGTGTGTGTATTTCCATTTTTGACAGGCCCTAGAGAATTAAGTTTGATTTGCTTGCCAGAGAATTAGGTTTTATTCCCTTACATAGCCTTCATTGCTTCCTTGCAATTCTTGAGCTGCCAAGGGAGGGTCAGATCCTGCTAGCAATACCATATCTTTTTAAGTCTGGCTTATTTTTGCTTATTTTTCCAATTCTATCCATTTTACTGTAAATGTTATTTCATTTTTCTTTGCAAGTGAATAAAATTTCATGGTGTACATGTCACAATTCCTTTACTATTCTGTATCTTAGCTACTGTGAACCGTGTAGGTATTCCTTTACTATTCTGTATCTTAGCTACTGTGAACCGTGTAGGGTCCTTCGGGAGTATTCTCAGGAGTATATAGTGGGGTTCACATGGTAGTTAGCTTTTCAGGTTTTTAAGAACCCCCTAGTGGCTGCAAGAGCTTTGCTGGCCTTTGTTGCCACTGATTGTCGTGATGACAGCCATTCTGACCAGGATGACATGGAATATGGAGACCATTTTAGTGTGGGTTTTCCTGATAGTTAACAGCTTTAGTCCACTTACTGACTGGATGATATGGGTTTGGGTATTTAACTGGGGGGTAGGTAGGTATTAAATTTCCTATCAAGAGAGATCTGCCTCAGGATGCAACATTGTGGCAAACCTAGCACAACACAGAGCAAAAACATAAAATCATAAGAATGCAATTTTTGAAGATATTTATTTCTTCATGGGACAAGATGAAGAAATCAATAAGATTAATAGTAGATTAACTGATTAGTGCCCCGGCCAGCAGGGTCTTCAGCATGGACCTGAACCTGGGAATGAAACAAATGGAAGGCAGAACACAAAGAATGGAAGGACAAGACAAAGATCTCTGATCAAGTCCTCCTCTGCTTTATTGTTTCAGCCAATATTTATACAGAATCTCTGCCATGCAGGTAGCTGGGAGGAAAGAGGGTGGGATATTCAAAAGAATGTGGCAAGCCTGTGAGGGGAAGTAGCAGACACGGTAGAACTGATATAGAAATCTATCTGTTATCAGTTGAAGGCCTGGAGGATGTTACCTGCTGGTCTGAGGGGATCAAAGGAAACCACCTGGAGTCATGGTTTAGCTTAAAAAATAAGGGGTATAGTCTTCTGGCAAATGACTATCTAGGGTATAGACTGCTGGGAAATGGTTAGCTGTAGGAGCTAACTTATAAAATATGGCTACGTTAGGCTTTGGCTCCCAACAGATTAGTGGGTACATGTGACCTTATAGATAAAACAAAAAAAAATTCACTTATCACTTTCATTTCTCTGTCAGAATTTAATGGGCAGAATTGCTGTAAATTCTAAGTCAGTCTGGATTACCATAGCAAGCACCAGGCCAGTCAGAACAACATAAAACAATACATTAATAAACTCTAGTAACCCATGCATGTGCATACTTAAGTCAGATGGGATTTCTGTGCTCTGTCTCCTTGCCTCCAGCCTGAGGTGAAGGCTCTCATACAGCTGTCATCTTTGGGTTACCATTTTTCCTCATTCATGTTGGTGGTTCAGAAATGTTCAGACTAACAGCCAGCTACCTAAACAAGTTTCTTGTTCAAGGTCTATTAAAGCTGCATAAGATCTGGGTCCAGGGTTAATTTTAGAGCCAAAAGGCTTTTCAGGGCCTGGATGAAAGTGATTAAAAGCCCAGTTCAGGGCATTGAGTACCATTGCTGCCTGGTAAAGTATTTGCATTGTGACCCCCCAAATTTATGAAGCTTTAAAGAATTTTATAGCAGGCATTGTTGTGACTGGTTGCTTCTCATGGAAATCCTGTGAGACAAGAAGAGTTGGGCTTTGGAGATAGCTCAGCAGTTAAGAAAGCTTGCTGCACTTCCAGAGGTCCTGGGTCCAGTTCCCAGCACCCACCTCAGGAAGCTCAAAACTACCTGTAGCAGTTTCCAGGAGATCCAATATCCTCTTCTGGCCTCTGAGGGCACTCAGGGTATAATGAGGCACACACACACACACACACACACACACACACACACACACACACACACAGAGAGAGAGCAAATCTTTTTTAAAAAGTTTTTTATAGGTAGAGTTTTATATAAAAGTTTTTATTATTATAGAAAATGAGGCTTAGCGAAGCTGTTTAGTTCAAATCACTCAGTAGATATTATAGGGATCTGCAGCAGTAAATGTTAGCACCAGGACTGAGATCCATAAGAACTGATTCAGGAGACCACACTGCCTTTGGAATGGACTCTACTCTGGGTGTGTTCTTTGTTCACATTCCTGTATGCACACTGGGGACCAGCTCTCAATTCTGATAAAATTCCTGACCCAGAACCTAATTCCTACACCAGTGCTCAGGCCATGACCCAGGATAAATCTACAGTATTTGAATTTGTTAATTTATTCTCCAGCACGGTTGTCTATATCAGAAAACTCCAATCATTCACTTAGTCCTAATTTGAAACGTAAGATATTTTAAGTCTTTTTTTCTTACATATTTTTTGCATGTATCATACCAAAACCTTTAAGAAATTATCTATTACTAATACCTTGAATCTTTTCAAATTGTGGGAGATTTCTATATTGTAGTAAAAACTCCAGTATTTTTAAAACACAGAAATGAGCTAGAGATAGTAGCTTCCTATTGAGACCCATTCTAGAGCATAACACCCCCACCCCACCTCCACCCCTTCGCCTGTTTACAGAATGAAAGAATGTTCGTATCCATGTGGCTCTGGACCTATGTTTATATAAACACCCTTGAGAAGTGATATTTTGAGGGCAAACCTGTGATTGGCAGCTGCTAATCTAAGGAAAGTTTCTGAAGTGACTTCAGCGCCCTGCGTTTCCAGAAGAGAGACAGATATCTGGTATCATGACAAAATCTATTGTTGGTGCCCCACACTTAATCCTTATGAAGTGCCTCCTTCCTGATTTATGGAAGCAGCAGAATGGAGGCTCTGAGGAAAATGAAGATACTTCAAATGTCCTTTTCACAAAAATTGCTTATTCCCAGAAACATGTTGGAAGGACCATGAGATTTTACGGAGAGCTAGCTTGTCACATTCCCAAAGATAGTACAGGAAAATGTTTATTCTAGTGCTCAATTTTCAATTAAAAAGGACCATAAGAAGTGCAAAAAAAAATTAGAAAGAAATGCCCCCAATTTAAAGGACCAAAATCAAGCTGCAGAAAAGCAGTCTTAAAGATAGCTTTTCAGTTTACTTATAAACTTGTAAATATAAGCTAAAAGACCACATATATCTATATCTATATATCTATACATATAAGCATATATGTATGTATACATATATGTGTGTGTATATATACACATATATGTATATGTGTGTACATATATATTTTATATATATATATAATGCAATTAGGAAAAAGCATGCTAACCAAGTAAGAATACAAATTCTTTGGTTTAAATACAGTGACGCCCAAAGTCCATTTGTTGAAGGTTTGGTTCCTAGGGTGATGCTACAGTGAGAGGTGGAACCTCTGAGAGCCCTGCTTAGTGCAAGGTTAGGGTTAGGGTTAGTGCTTAGGGAAGCTGTGCCCTTAGGGAACCTGTGCCCTTGAAGGGAAATGCTGAGTTTACAGCTCATGATATGAGTAGTTTGCTACTGAGTCCATTTTCTGAGGAGGTATAAAGGCATATTCTCGGAAAATCCAATTACACAAATAAAAAAGTATCAAGGGCTACTCACAAAGTAGTGAGTCAAAACCAATCCCTCCTACCTACCCAAAGCCTACTTCATAAGGCTAGCTGCCCCAAATTAATGAGAATTTGGGCTTAGAGCGCCACCTATTGGTAGTACACCAGCAGTGACTAGGCTCGCCAAACTGGGTAAATTGATTTAGATGCCTTCCATTTCTGCTCTTACCTGTGATCAGCTGGTCTCGGCAAACACTGTCAGAACATGGTGCATGGCATGCCTAACAGTGAACTGGAAAATCTTTAAAATATGGATTATTCTGGCTGAGATGGGGTGGGGAGTTCACTCACTATCTTTTCTCTGACAGTAGTCCCTAGTGGAATCCTCACAGGAGACCCAAAGGGACTTCTTCATCGCGGACCGGAACGCACAGAAACATAAGCAAAGCTGTTTCTCTAAGTCGTGTCAGGCATTTTATTGCAAGAGAAAGGTGACTAACGGGGCTGAAGAGACGACTCGGAGGTTAAGAGAGAAGTGACTAGGATGAACGCAGGCAAAGATTATCAATAAAGGAATGAGATGTACTCACTGAGCTGAAATGTTTCCATTACTAGCTTAAAAACTAACTAGATGGTTCTATTAACGTACTTTACATAGCTGTAACCAATAACCAAAGCCGGATACTTACAAAGAATGGAGGTTTGCTTACCTCACACATTTAGGGGCTGATAGGTCCAAACAGCTCCAGCGAGAAAATCCGGACTACACCCCATCACTGTCAAAGGCATCACCGAGGATGCACAAAGAAAAAGAAAGCATCAGACCCCCAAACAGTGTACCCCAAACAGTGTACGCCAAACAAGCCAGTGTACCTCCCTCAAAACTCCCTCTCTTAAAGGTCACAGTGCCTCTTCCACACCACACGAAGAATCTCAGCACCCTTCAAAGGACAAACGTGCCCAAGCGTAGAACTCTTCCTCCTGTCCATCTTTCAATGCAAATGCATCTAGTTCATCTTGTTAGGCCCAAAGCTTTTCAGAACCGCCTGAAAATCCCAAAAATTTCATCTGAGACACTATGTGACGTGAGTTGTAAAATAAAAAGCAAAATATCTTCCTCCATGATGAAAGAACGGGACAGAAACACTCATGTTTTGAAAGGGAGAAATAAAAAGGGCAAGGAGAAAAACAAATCAGAGCAAGACAGAAACCCAACGGGAAGGAACGAAAATTTAAAACCGGAAGTCTCATGTTCTGTGTACCTGGGAATGGAAGGAACCCTGTGCCACCCTAAGACCTTGATGGGCACGCTGTTTGTCTGCATTCTAACATCAGTAGCTTTCCCAAGTACATATTGCTGGCCATTCTCCCTTTCTGGACCATCTGATGATGGTCTATTCTTATGGCTTCCTTCAGCATTGAGAGATCTTTGCAGGAATTCTGACCCCAAAGCACACTTTTGCCTGCCCTTTCAGTCTTAGGGTTGAAGCCTCGGTGGAAGCCACCACGAACCAATAACTCTTGCATTCCGCACACCTAGAAGACCATCACCATCTGCCCACATGAGCTGTCTTGCAGCCCGCTTGACCAATGGTGACATGGCCAGAGAGCCCTTTTCTGCTGGAGACAGGGAAATAAATTCCAAGGCTGCTCAGGGTGAAGAGTTCTAAGGCCTTGTGTGAAGCAATTCCAGCCTACCAGCACTCTGGGCTTGTCATGGGAGTGGCAGCCTCGATGATTCTAAGATGCCCTCAGATCTCCTTCCTGCTGTCCTGGTCCAAAGCAATCGGTTCCCTTTGTCCATGCCAATCTCCTTAGCAAGCAGGCACTCTGCCATCTTGCTTTGTTTCCTAGCACACACTTTGATTCTGTTTTCCTTGGCCGGGCTGAGATTTTTCCACAGCTTTCTGCTATGCTCCCCTTTGCTCTCAACTCATGCTAAATTCGGCCAAAACCATCCGCACAGCCTCTTGCATAATGTTGTTTTGCAATTTCTTCCAGCAGAAACTTCAGTCCATCACTTTAGTTCAGTCTTCTATGGAGGTTTAAGGCCACACAGATTCTTTGCAGTGGTATATCAAGGAAGCCATGTTCTCCAGTAGAAACCAGTTCCTCACTGGAATTACTTGTAGGTCTCTGTACTTACAAGAGTCCCAGTCTTTTCTAGTTTGTCCTACCACACTCTGATGATATTTCCCAGTGGCCATTTACGAAACTAATTACAGAGAAAACACAAGGAACCAGGGAGCAGCTTGGGACCAGAGAATGCTCAGTAAGCAGGCCGCTTACTCCAAGATCAAGCCAGGGAGATTGGCAAGGCTGAGGCTGCAGAGACCGGTGGCTCCCATTCTCTTTTGCTGCATACTCCACGGGGCCTGTTAGAGCAGAGTGTGCTGAGGACTTAACCTCTCAACCTGGCCCACCTGTGCCATCGATTCAGTCCAGATACAATCCTTTCATCTCTTATTTTGCAAATTTACCTCCTACTCTCACATATGAGTCACACGATGGTTCCACTTTGTATATTACTCAGTTGGGTTTTCTATCTCTCTTTCCCCAGGGCCCCATAAGGCATTCTTTACTCTTCTCTTTAGCCATGCCCTCATACATCCCACCTCACATATGTCCCTTCTCTTACCCTTACCCTCTCCTCCTATTACTTCTTAATCACAACCTCTCGTGGCCTCAACAGCCTCTAAGATCTGCAAACCCTAAGGCATCCCACCTCTCCCCCTTTACCTATCTTGATATTTAAATGTATTTTTCTTTTCTTAAGAGTTATCTAATATTTAATCCTTTTCCTTTACCCACTGGCAATCTTACCAAAATCCAAGTATATTACATACTATCCTTGGGTTTATTTTTTTTTTTTAAATCTTAGTGTGTGTGTGGTGTACACATGATGTAGGTACCTGCAGAGGCCAGCTCTCCATGGAGCTGCAGTTATGGGCAGTTGTGAGCCTCCTGATGTGGGTACTGGGCTGGAAGAGCAGTGCTTGCCCTTAATCACTAAGCCACTCCCAGGATTCTCCAACAGGCTTTAGAATCCAGGGAGCCATTGTTATTAACTGGCTATACAACTGACCAGTGGTAGGGTCAGACAGCCGTGGTTTCTCTCCCAGGTAACATGCCACTCAGCAACACAGAACTCAGGGCGGGCATCCAGGGCTCTGAGTCTGAGAATTTATTTTTTTGAACTGCATGACACTACACCTGAACATTATAAGTATCTCAACAGACAGATTGTAACTGATAAAATGCTAAGCCATGCCAGCACACATTGAACTTCATTAATCAGAAAAAAAAACAAAAGAGGATGCAAAGTTAAGTAGACAGGGACTAGAGAAAAGAGAGGATCTGGGAGGGGCTGGAGAGAGTGAATATGATCAAAACACACTGTACAAAATTCTCAAGGAATTAATAAAAAATACATTTTTAAAAAAACCTCAAAATCAAACCAAGTGAACAAGTAACACTGTATGAGTAAATCCCAATGAATTAACATGAGAATCATGAAAAACCAAGACAGCTTACTCCTTAAAGACTATTAACACTACAGCAACGGCATCTAGCCAGCGTGAACGGCTAGATAGTTCCCAGTGAACTCAGTGATAGTTCAAGGACACAGTCAGCTGAATGAAGTAAGAAAGGGCAGGGGATGCCATGAAAGAGAAATCCAGCACAGAGAAACACTGCAGAAAAACAAGGCTGAAGTGCTAGAAATGAAAAGCCCAGCAAGTCAAAAACACAGGTGCAAAGTCTCAGCAGCAGAATGGACCAAGGAGAGGATAGAGTGTCTGAAGCTGAAGACAAGATGGAAGACCCTCAACAATCCAACAATCCAATAAGCATATTTTTTATGATGATGATGATGCTAGAGAGACTTCCAAGATATATAGAATGTTCTGAAGAAATAAAAATTACATGGTACAAGCATATGGGAAAAAATGAATTTCATTCTAAAGGCATGGAAAACATTTTCAAGGAAATGATAATTTTCCAAGTTAGAAAAAGGATAACAAAGCAGATACAGGAAACACTTGGGACACTAGACAGACAAGACCAGAAAAGAGCCTCCTCTTGTGATAGTACAATTAAACATTAAATATATATGGGGAGAACAAAGAAAGCACATTGAAAATTATGAGAGAAACTCCAAGTTACACACAAGGCAGGCACATTAGGACAACACTAGGCTACTCAATGGAAACTTTAAAAGCTACAAAGTCTTGAAAGGGTATATTTCAAGTTCTAAAAGATAAGAGTTAACAACAAGAATACTATACTCAACAAAGATCTGTTATAATTGAAGGAAAATCTGATTTTTTCATCACAAAAATAGACTAAAAGAATTTATGATCTTAGCCAGCTCTTCAGACAATACTTGACATAATCCTTCAAGTTAAACTGAAGAGAAAAACATATTTATACATGATGTTGCAGGAAAGAACAAACCATGCTGGGATGATACTAAATATGAGAGGAAGAGGAAAAAAGAAAATCTATCACTAGATGTACCAGATTTTTTCTTTGGCACCACCAACCAGCTCATGACACAGAGACTTAGTTTTGACTTCTCAACCTTTGCTTATGCTTGTTTCTGGCTAGCTTTTATTTTTTCTTTAAGTTAACCTGTTTCTATTTATCTATGTTTTGCCTTGGGACTTTTTACCTTTTCTTTCTGTAGGGCCTACTCTTCCACCTTCTTCTGTGTCTGTCTGTCAGCTGCCTGGCTTGCTGGGCTGAGCATCTCCTTCTGTTTCTCCCTCATTTTTTCTCCTTTTCTTTCCTCCAGCCTATATTTCTCCTCCTATTTATTTTCTTGGCCTATCAGCCCCACCTATCCCTCTCCTGCCTTGCTATTGGCTGATCAGCTTTTTATTAAACCAACCAGGTGCCTTAGGCAGGCAAGGTGGAACAACAACACATGCTTACACAATTAAACAAATGCAGCAGAAACAAATGTAACACATCGTCACATCACTAACAAAGGCATCAAAAACAAATGTAATACACCTTGACACAGTTAAAGTGAAATTTGACAGCATAAACATATGAAACCCATCTTTTAAAATAATAGTCCACAACTATAAAAATCAAGAAAGTGTCAGAAATCTATACACAATCTTCAATAATAATCATATTAGTTAATGGCCTAATGTTAATGATCAATTGCTCAAAAAATAAAATCAGCATCCATTTATTTGTTGTCTTCAAAAAATGCACTTCGCCGTGAAGGACAGACATTGCTGTAGGGTAAAAGGATGAAAAAAAAAACATTCTAAGCAAATGGACCTGAGAAACAAGCACATACCTGTAGTGAGATTCGGGCATTATTGAGGGAGGCCTAGAGGTGTAGCTTTGAGGTCTCAGGACCCTGACTGGGGCATGATCAATGCCCATTGAGAACCTCTTTGCATGCTGACCTTGCTTCCTGTTTGCATTCTCAGTGAGAAGTTTGACTTCCTTTGTTTGGCATGAGACAGTTCCACTCTCCAAAAATTGTCTTAAAATTCAATTTATATCAATAAATGTTTATATAATTGCTTAATAAATATTAATCCTTTATATAATGAATTACAAATAAATAATTCTACAATACATACCACTGTTCTAATACCTGACAAAATAGACTTCATTCCAAACTAGTGAGAAAACATGAAGAGGGTCCCATCATACTGCTTAAGAAAACAATCCATCAAGAAGACATTACTAGGAGATGTGGAGGTGGTTCCCAGTTAAAACAACTGACTGATTTTTCAGAAGACACGGGTTCTATTCTCAACGTCCACATGGCAGCCCACAAATATCTATAACTCCAGTTCCAGGGATTGACTTCTACAGGCCCCTGCATGCATGTGATATGTACACACACATGTGCATGCATACACACACACACACATACACACACACTAAATAAATTAGCAAATAAGTATATAAAGATTTTTTTAAAAGAGGGCATTTCTATTCTTAAAATATACTTCTTGAGCACAGGAGACTCCAATTTCATAAAACAAGTACTACTAAAAAGGAATTAGGTAATATCACAGATTGACCCAACATAGCTGTAGAGAGTCAATGTCACAGATTAAGCCAAAATAGTAGTAAGGGTCACTTAATACCATGTTCTCACCAACTGACAGGTGATCCTAACAAAAAATTGAGAAATATCTAGAGTAAATAATATCACAGATAAAATGAACTTAAACAGATAGCGGCAGCACATCTATGTAAACACTAGAGAATACAGATTCTTCTCAGCCCAAGAGACTTTCTCTAAAATAGATATTTAAAGACACTAGGACAGTCAGTAGATAGAGCAATTAATATCAGTGTAGAAACTGGTGAAATGGAAATAAAAATTTAAAAGAATCAAGTAAAAAGATAAGTAAGAAAGATGGACCCTTAGTCAAGCTACCTAAAAAGAAGAAGAATAACCAAGTTAATAAAATTGGAGATGAAAAGAGACCCTTACAACAAATAACAATGAAATCCAAGCCATCATCACGTCTTGTTTTTAAATATTTTCCAAAATTGAAAAGTATAAAAGAAACAGGTGAATTTCTAGATATATATGACCTACCAAAAAAAGGCAAGAGGAGATAAAGTTTAAACAGATAGATAGCAAGTAGCAAGATTAAAACAGTAATTTTTAAATTTCCCAACTAAAAATGTTTAGGTCTAAATGGAGTCAGTATTGAATTTCACCAGACCCTCAAAGAGGAACGAATGTCAATGCTTCTCTGACTATTTCATAAGATAGGAAATGAGCATTGCCATTCTCTTTCTATGAAACTGGTATCACCAGTATGTCGTAAATAGTTTCTGGCCCTGACTTTCCAAGCCCCGACCAGAGGTTTTACTGGCAGTCTGGCAGTCCAACAGACCCACAGAAACACACAGATGCTTTCATTAATTTTATGCTGATTGACCTAGAGCCCAGGCATATAACTTGCTAACTCCTTCATCTGAATTCTGTAGGGCGCGGTTGGCCCTTGCACAACTTGCTGGAACATTCTATTGCACCTTCGCCGCTTATGCTAATTAGGCATCGAGTAGTGGCCTCTCCTATCCGATGCGATCCCTGAATATGCTAATGAGATATTACTTTGGACCTATCACCAGCTATATGCTAATGAGGCATTACGTTGGGCACTAATCACACGTCCTGGCTTCCCTATATAAGCAGGCTGCATTTCAGGCTCGGGGTCTTCTTTCCACCATTTTCAACTGAGCTGTACTCCAATAAAGTGTGATCCGAGAAGAATCGTGCGTGTGGTGACTCATCATTCTGCAGGCCAGAAAGCAGCTCGCCACAAATTCAACCCATCTTGTTCAGCCATGTGGCTTGGTACCTTTCCTCAGTAGCATTTCCTCTGCATCTCCTGACAGTTCTGGCAACTCTATGGCATCTGTGTCTGCTCTGAGATGGTCCCAAGTTTTCTTATCCTGGTCACCCCACCTACACTTCCTGTCTTCCTTTGGCCAGTCAGCTTTTTATTAAACCCATAGATGGGACAAATATTTACATTATCAGCATAATCCCACTACACCAGTATATAGTCACCTGGGTGGGGTTTGACAGATGATCAAAAGACACATGAAGAAAAGAAAACATCTCCAACAAATTGTATTGTGAAAACTAGAAATCTATATGCAGAAGAGAAAAATAAATCCTTATCTTTTATCCTGTACAAAAATCAACTCCAAATAGATCAAGGACCCCAATGTAGACATGAAACTCTGAAACATCTAGATGGAAAACGAAAGAGTATACTTTAAGATATAGGCCTGGGTAAGAACTTTCTAAATAGGATTTTGGCCACCTAGGAAATGAGGCCAATAATCACCAGATGGGACTCATGAAATTTAAACAACAACAAAATCTCTTATACAGCAAAAGTCAGTCACATTAAGAAACACTCTAGAGGGGCTGGAGAGATGGCTCAGAGGTTAAGAGCACTGACTGTTCTTCCAGAGGACCTGAGTTCAATTCCCCAGCAAAACCACATGGTGGCTCACAACCATCTATGATGAGGTCTGGTGCCCTCTTCTGTAAAACTGTATGCATAATAAATAAATAAATCTTAAAAAAAAAAAAGAAACACTCTAGAGATTAGAAGAAAATCTTTGCCAGCTATAAATCTGACAGAGGATTAGTATGTAGAAGATAAAAAGAAGTCATGAAAATAAGCATTACAAAATCCAACAATTTAGTTTTTAAAAATGGGCCATGAAACTGAACACATAGTTCTTAAAAGAATAAATACAAATGACTAATAATCAGTCTTTAAAAATAAACTTAGGCTGGGTGTAAGTGCACATCTTTAATCCCAGTATATGGGAATTAGAGGTAGGAAAATATCTGTGAAGTGAGGCCAGCCTGGTCAAATAAAGAGCTCCAGGCCAGCCAGAACTACATAAATAAGATCCTGTCTCAAAAAAAGTAAACTTAATGTGTTATCAAAGAAAAGGATATAAAATTAGGAAAAGATGTCCTAGAAGACTGTGGGGAATTTGGGGGAGGAAATGGGGGAAATGATCATATTACATTGTATACATGTATGAACTTATCAAAAATAAGTGTTCAGTCGTCAGAGAAATATAAATTAAAATTTGATATTCCACGTTGCCTTTGTCAGAGTGCTTATTGTCAAGAAAATGAGAAGGATGTGAAAAAGAGGAATCCTTATCCACTGCCAATGGTGGGAAAATCACTGCAACCCACAGAAGCCAGTGTGAAAGTTTTTCAAAAAGTAGAAATAGAATGTTGACCCAGCTATCCCACTTCTGGGCAGACATCCACATTTGTTGCTGCTCTATTCGCAATTGCTAGAAAATGGAACCAGCCTAGATGTCCATTAGTTGTTGAATGAATATTAAAGATATGCTATCTGTACACAGTGGAATTTTGTTCAGTTGCAAAGAAAAATAAAATTATGAAATTTTCAAAAGAGTGGGTGAAGCTGGAAAATATTATAAGTAAAGTTGCCCAAGCCCAGGAAAACAAATGTTTCATGGTCTCCCTCAATTGTGGATCCTAGTTTGTAATTTTTTAGATTTACTGTTTCATTTAGGGCAATGATTCTCCACCTGTGAGTCACAACCCTTCAGGAGGGGGGTCACCTATCAGATATCCACATTATGACTCATAATAGTAGCAAAATTATAGTCATGAAATAGCAATGGGGTAATCTTATGGATGGAGGTCACCACAGTGTGAGCAGCACCTATGAAGCTAGAAAGAGCCACAAGAGAGAAAAGTGAAGAAATCTTAAGGTGTGAGGGGTTAGTATTGCACATGATATGAGCAGAGAGGGAGAGGGGTCTGTGATTAGACAGATCTGACTGGCCCTGGATCTGACCTGGGGTTACCTCTGCACATCCACGTTCTGTTTTCCGAAGGAGCCCAGGGTGCACAGAAGCACTGGAGCTTCTGTTCTCTCCTTTCATGGCCGCTGTTCAAACATTAGCTCACACTAGGTTAAGACATTAACTGAGCCAGTGTTCCAACCATAAAGATGTTCAGGCTGAGTCACAACAGATGCCTCTGTTTTGTAAATTTCAAGCACAGTATTTGGGTAACTTGCAGGTTACCAATCCTTGTGATTTGTGATTTGTATAACAGTACAGCAGAAAAGTTACTTATTATATTACCAAATAAATGCTCTTTATAATATAATCATTACACACTGTGTAGCTTGAATTCTAATTGGTTTTAATAAGAAAAACCTAGAGCCAGATATTGGGGTAAATGCTGAAAGATCAGAGAGAGAAAGGAACAAGCCACAGCCATTTTTTACCTCCACAATTCCTCAGCCTCAAAGGGGGTGAGCCCCTGTCTCCTCCCACATTATATTCCTCTCTCCATTCAACCATATCATTTCCTGGCCTCTATGGTTAACTAGTGGCTCGCTCTGCCCCCAGATCTCCAAGGCAAGCTTTATTTGTTAGAGCACAAACAAAATATCACAACACTGTATAGGCAATAAGGTGGATACAGTTTTAGAAAGTCATGATGCATCCTTTACTCGTACATCATCCTGTACCTTAACTGCATGTGGGTCCAAAAAATACTGCATGGAATGCCTTGACACAGTTAGAACTGCGTCTAGTCCAGGCTAAGATCTCACTGTCATTTATCTAGATTCAACATTGTATTTAAGTAAAATGAAAGCAATGGGGAGAAAAACACATACATTAGAGATTTATAAGATATACAATTATAAGCACATATGTATCAAACAGAATTAGAAGGAGAAATAGATTTGCTTTACAGCAATGATGACAAGCTCTGATGCTGTGCTTTCAAAAGAGGACTTAATACCCAGATAGGATGGATATCAGAATAAAACACACTACATCACTACAGACTCACTGGCCTCAACAGATGCACACAGAATATCCCATTCCACAAAATTAGAAAACTAATTAAAGATGAATATTCTTTAGCACAAACCATACATTGTCACAAAACAAGTCTTAATAGATTATAAATGATTAAAATCACATGATATTTGTTTTAAGTACCTTAACCATTCTGACAGGTGTAGAATGAAATCTGAGGAGTTTTGATTCGCATTTCCATGATGGCTAAGGATACCGAACATTTTAAAAGTGTTTCTCAGGCATTTGAGATTCCTCTATTGAGAAATCTCTGCTTAGATTTGTATCCTGTATTGAACTGGATTATTTTCTTGAAAACTAGGTTTTTGAATTCTTTAGATATTTTGGATATTAGTCTTCTATTAAATGTGGAGTTGGTAAAAATCTTTTCTCATTCTGTCTTTAGGCTGCCATTTTGTCCAAATGATGGTGTCCTTTGCTGTGTAGAAGCTTCTCAGTTTCCTGAGGTCCATCCATTAATTGTTGATCTTAGTGTCTGCACTAGGAGTGTTGTGTTCAGAAAGTCAGAGGAGACAGAATCCCAGGAAGCTAACTCTTGTCAGCAAATGCAGCTTCCTGTACTGGGTCTGGGTTATATCTAATTGAGATGTTAGCTAAAGGGGTTCCATGAGAATCCCCAATCAACCCAAGTTGCTACTAAAACTATAGGCTGCTCTCTACAAACTGACAGCTAGGCCCCATTGCTGAAGACAACCCACACAACTCATTGAACACTGGGAAGTTGAGCTGGAGTCTCCACAGAGCCTTCATCCAAACTTGCTAGTGTCTTTGCTACAGAAAAGGTACTCTGCACACTACCAAAAGAGAGGCATAAACACCAAGCCAGCCACGAACCCTTTGATCTATGAAAGTGTTCTTCTTGCAAAATATGCTAGAGCAGTGTTGGCACAAAGCTTGGGGGTGTAACTCATACCTAATTTGACTTAAAGCTCACTCTACAACATGGAACCCATACCCAACACTGCTTGGGTTCCAAGAACCAGAGACTAGATATCCCAAGGACCTAGGGTAAACCCAAATACTACTTGTCAAAAAAGTAACAATAAAATGACCCCTAGTGATACTCTGCTAAAGTCATAGATCCGTGCCTTGGTCAGCCATCATCAGAGAAGCTTCCTCCTGCAGCACATGGGAACAAATACAGAGACTCACAGCCCTATATTATTGCAGAGATTGAGAGACTTTGGAACACTCAACCCTAAATGGAATATGTTCAACAAATATTCCCCCTCAGAGCACAGGAAACACCACAGAAGAGATGGAGAGAGTGACGGGATTGGGAACACCAAGAAAACAAGACCTCTAAATCACCATGAACAGAGGCCATATGGACTCACAGGACTAAAGCAGCATGCACAGGGCCTGCGTGGCTCTGCACCAGGTCTTCTGCAAATATATTATCTTCCAGTTCAGTGTTTTCCTGGGATTCCCGAGTGTACAATTTTATGGGATTCCTGAGTAGGTCTCTGATTCTTGTCACTTCTTGGGCTCTTTTCCTTCTGTTGGGTTTGTCTTGTCCAACCTTGATGTGATAGTTTTTGTTTTATCTTATTATATTTTATTTTGTTCCATTTTATCATTATCTCTTAGATGCCTGTTTTCTTCTGATGAGACAGAAAGGGAATGGATCCAGATGGAAGGGGAGATAGGGAAGAACTGGAAGGACTAGAGGGAGAGGAAGCTATAACTGAGATATGATATGTGAGAAAGAAATCTATTTTCAATAAAAGGGAAAAAAGAAATCACATGGCATATCTTTTCTAGTCTCAATGGAATGAAACTACAAACCAACAGCAGAATGGAAGCTAGAAAACCTACAGGTCTATGGATGTTAAATAACCAGTGCACTAGAATGAATTTCAAGGACAATTAAAATATTTTAAAATAAATAAGAATGTAAACATCAAATGACAAATTTATTAAGATAGGTACTGGAGAGATGGCTCAGTGGCTAAACATTACAAGCCGCTCTTGCAAAGGACTCAGGTTCAATACGAAGCACCCACATGGCTGCTCACAGCCATCTGTAATTTCAGTTCCAGGGGATCCAATGCCCTCTTCTTCCCACACTCTATGGCACCAGGTCTGCACGTAGTTCACAGACACATACGCAGGTAGAACACTCATATTATATGCAGAAGGCTTTTTTAAAACCCGACTTTTTAATATGCCATAAACAATCCTAACAAGGAAATGTTTAGCTCTAAACACACCAAATAAAATAAAATCTTAAACAAATTACATCATAAGATAATAAAAACAAGAAGAATGAAATCAATAGTAGAGGAAAGGAGAGTTGAGCAGAGATATGTGAGCAACAGGAAACAGAAAAGCAACAGAGAAAAGTCAATGAGACCAGTAACTGGTTCTTGGAAAACAGCAATTAAAACACACACACACACACACACACACACACACACACACACACACACACACACCTCGGGACCACCTGCCGCCTGCCCGAGGGGGTGGGGGGAGGTGTGGAGAAGAGAGAATGACCTGATGTGTTGGGAGGGGGAAGGGACCTAGAATAAGGATATACAGGATAGAAAGTGTGACTTCTTTGTTCATAATAATAAAACTAACTAACTAAATAAATAAAATTATAGAAGAAATATACCTTGCCTAGGAAACTGTGAAACATAAAAGACAATGAAGAATAAAATAAAACAGTCTATGGTACTTCATCACCATAAAAACACACACACACAAACCCAAATAAGCAATGAAAAACCAAGCAAGGGATTTTAATATATATTCACCAGTGAAAACACACAAATAGCTAGTAAGTTATAAAAAGATGTTTAACATGCCTAATCCTTAGAAGTTATGAAAATCAAAACTGTCACATAGCACCTTACATGCATAGAAAGACTATTACTAGGGGCCAAATGTTGCCTGGGAGGGAGAACATGGGCAGAAATTGGAATCCCTGGAGAGATGCCTCAGATGCTCAAGCATTTGCTATGCAAGCATCAGAACCTAAATTTAGATCCTCAGACACCGCATTAAAACTGGGCATGGTAGGATGCTCTGTAACCCCAGAACTCCTGCGAGGAAATGGGACACAGACAAGAGAATGTATAGAAACCTACAGACCAGCTAGCCTGGGACATGCAGCATAAAAAAGAGATACACGGTCACAAACAAGATGGAAGGTTGGGATCAACACCTAAAGTGTTCTCTGACTTCCACATGTACACCATGGCTCTACAGTCGTGTGTGTGTGTGTGTGTGTGTGTGTGTGTGTGTGTGTGTGTGTGTTGTGATGTGTGAATGTGTAAGAGGGAGAAGGGGCAGCTAAAAATAATAATTAAAAATATAATTACCACAACATCTAATAATTCCACTTTCAAACATATGCCCCAAGGAACTGAAAACCGAGACACATAGAAAAATATTCTTGTGCCAAGGTATTTAGTAGCATTACTCAGAATAGAATAAGAGTAAAAACAGCTTCAGCTGAATCGTGAAAGGAATTACAGATGTTAACCATGTGATCACGTAAACAAGGGGTGTCTAGTGACACCACCAGTTGACATGCCAGCCAGTGCCAAGGGGAAATCTCACAGGGCCCCATGTCAGTGACTGCTCAGAGAAGGAGAATCTGTCTTCTCTAGGGATGAACCCTGATAGACTCTCCTTTCCTAAGTGGTCAGCCCCACACAAGTATATATGAGCAACACTAAATGAACCCAGTATGCTTAAATGAGGGGAGGGATGGACTGAAGAGAAAACTGAGAAATAAATGCAGGTGAGTTGGAGGGGCTAAAGGGTGTGGATGTGATGGAAATACAGTACTCATACATGAGTATAAATTTTTTAAAAAATTAAGACTTTAAATTAAAAAAATCTTTAAAACATAACTGACAGCCAAATTTTTTAAAAAAAAAAATATATGGTATATAGATGCATTGAAATATTATCATATTATCCAGCCTTATAAAGGAAGGAAATTCTGACACTGAGTGATCTCTGAAGTGAAAGGCTTTATTGAGTGGCTTACTACTGATGCTAGGCAGAAATGAATCAGGGTCTGGGGCACATTTCTCTAACTCCTAGCTGTCCTGGCCAGCGGGATGAGAAAATGGGGACCCAAGACCTCGACGGGAGAAATGAAATGACAAGAGACAAGAAATGACAGCAAGGCAGTGCTCTGATCAAGCTTCAAATTTTAATTTTTCTCAGGGGGTTTATATAGTAAAGAGGGAAGTCAGCAGGGCAGAGGGTCATGTGGGAAAGGGTTTCTATGCAACCTGACCAAAGAATGTCTTATCTGACAGGAGATAAAGCTCTTCCAGGCAGCCTAGGGCAGGACACGTAATTTCTGGTAAATGACTAACTAATGGGAGGGGAACAGAGACTCGTAAACTAAACTGGCTAAGCTAAAATGGCTTAACTAAAGCTTATACAGGCTTTGGCTCCCAGCACCTAGCAATTGAGCTACATAGCAACTGGAAAAATATAAGACAAGAGCTTTTTAATAGCAAGACGGAGAAGGAAAGCATAAGCAGTTTACATGGGAGCTATGTAAGGGCAGGATGACAAAAAAAAAGTAGAAGCTGGGGAACAGAGTAATTTTGTTGATTTGGTTTGGTTAAGATTGTAACAGGACACAGGAGTACCTGTCAGCCAGCCATGTCTGAATCATGGTTTTAGCACATATGCCGAAATATGGAATGATCTGCTGCTGTGGCTGCTGACTGATTGGCTCTCCTTTCCTCCATCCTTCGTCCTCTGTAATTAGATGTAGGATATTCAGGCGCTCTCTCTCTCTCTCTCTCTCTCAAGATTTATTTACTTATTATGTAAACAGTATACAGAAGAGGGTACAGATGTCATCATAGATGGTTGTGAGCCACCATGTGGTTGGTTGCTGGCAATTGAACTCAGGACCTCTGGAAGAACAGTCAGTGCTCTTAACCTCTGAACCATCTCTCCAGCCTTCAGGCTCTTTCTCTTGACAACATATTACAATACAACTCAGAGGACCTGTGCTAGGAGAAGCTGGTCACAAAAAGAGAAATACCATATGAACGTGCTTCTATGAGGGACACAGTTCACTAATTCACACAGACAGAAAGTAGACTACCAGGAGAGGAGGAAGAAATAGTGGGGTGTGGTTTAATGGATCTGCAATATTAGTTTGGAAGATAAAGAGTCTTCCTGGGAGTGGCTGGACACACTTTTAATCCCAGCAGCCAGGAGGTGAAGGTAGGCTGACAGATTGCTATGAGTTTATCGCCAGCCTGGTCTACATAAGAGTATAAAGAGACCCTGGCCAATGAGGGATATATATATATATATATATATATATATATATATATATATATATCTCCACTGAAAAGTTAAAAACTTCTTAATGTACTAATAACTTTAAGATTTCTCAATAAGACATTGTCTCTAAACTTGGTCTTCATTATTATATGAAGTTTTTCCCTGTTGTTTTTATTACTGTAAAAACCTATATAGGTCCTTTAACATTGCTGTGACTTGGTTTCTATTAAAAAAATAAGCACCAGGTCTAGAGAAGTGACTCAGAAGTTAAGGACTATTGCTTTCGCAGAGGACCTGAGTTCAGTTCCCAGCTCCCCATATGAAGATTTGGTTCATAACTATGCATAACTCTAGCAACAGAGTATCCATTGTCCTCTTCTGGGTACCAGACCATGCATGCAGTATACATACATACATACACTAAACACTCATATGCATAAAATTAAATTTAAAAATATAAAATAATTTAAAACACCTATAGTAGAGTTATTTTAACACACACTAACACACATGAAAGTCTTTAGACCATTGCTCAGGACATAGTGAGCTCTCAGTAATGTTCGGCATTATCAGTACTCAACTGCGACTCAGTGTCCTTATATTTTAGGACATTTATTAAGCCTATGGCCAGGCTTAATAAATGTTTAGAATTATGATCATCACAAAACTGAAGTTATTTTTATTTTTGTCTCTGAAAACAACCTCAAAGTAGTCTAGACAGACTAGGTTATAAACCTTCACTGTGTCTGACCTTCTTTTTGTCTTTGAGTAGAACTTCATGGCTGAGGCACAGCAAACTGGGACATGATACAGGAGGCTGTTTTGCTGTCTCAGCAGGAACATCAGGAAGATCCAGTTATGAACAGGATGCAAAATCTTGGGATGGCCCAAGTATGTAGGAGGGATGAGCTTCTCCTTGGACATAGACATGGCTATGACTGCTCATGGGAAGTCATTTTCTCCCTCTCTCCCTATGCCCACACTGTGCACAGGAGAAGATTTAGATGCAGAGCATTGAAGAATGTTGGGGGTAAAAGTCATTCTTTACTTTCTTCAGTTGTACTTAGTGGTGCAACAAACCTAGGGCCACTCAAAAAGACCTACCAGTGAAAGCAGACACATCATCCTAGTTAGCTTTCTATCTCTGTGATAAACACCATGACCAAAAGCAGTGTGGGAAGAAAAGGATTTATTACACTTGACAGTCCATCATTAAGGGAAGTCAGGACAAGAACAAGGAAGGAACCTGGAGGCAGGAGCTGAAACAGAGGCCATGGAGGGATGCTGCTTACTGGCTTTCTCCTCATTGCTTGCTCAGTTTGCTTTCTTATGCCACTCAGGACCGCTTCCCCAGGGGTGGTACTGTCCACAGTGGACTGCACCCTTCCACAACAACTGTGAGTCAAGAAAATGCTCTATCGACTTGCCTACAGGCCAATCTAATGGAAGCATTTTCTCAGTCCAGGTTTCCCCCTTCTTCACAGAAGACTTTAGCTTGTATCAAGTTGACAGAGAAACAAACAAACAAAAACTACTAAAAACATACAGCAAACACTAAATTTTGTTAATAGCCATGCTCCTGACACTGCTAAGGATCATAATCTTCTATAGGCTGTATAGAAATGCAGGTGTCATCACAGTTTAGGATAGCAGACCCATTGGAGGTCACCTCAGACACCACGTCAGAAACCACACAGGGCTGTATCCACCAGAAGAGAAATGACAGAAAGTCTCACTGAAGGGATTGACCCTTATAACATTTTTTTTTCATTTATAAAATGTGCTTTCACTAAGTATCATACAGGTACATGCAGCAGGTACAAGTGCACATGTGTAGATGCTAGCACTAAAGAATCTGAAAGACACACAAGGGAGCGATCAGCCTGCTTTACTAAGATGTTAAGACAGGACTATACTCTGAACACTAGTCATCTTCTGACATGGACTATTCAGATGGGCCATAGCAGTCTTTTCAAGTAATCCAACACTTGATCCCAAACTGAAGGGAAAATGAATCCTAGGGGGAAAAAATGCACTGATTTGTTTTCAAACAAGAATATCATTTATTTTTGCTGATTTTTAAATGCACAGGAAATTTGTGTGAAATCATTCTGGGAAAAGAACGAAGAGTCATGTGAATAAATGATAAGCTTGTTAAATAGACAATTGTATTAGATGACAGGGTTACCTGGTTGCATCTGTGACCTGTCATCTTTTGTTTTAGGTTAAGTCTTGACTGGTTTTTTTTTGCAGGCGATTATGAAACCACTTCTTAAACAGCTGCCTAAAGTACACAAACATCACTGAGATGATAAACAAAACAATACGTATCATCATAATAAATAAAACTTGATATGGTGGGGGCACTTCATCTGGCATAGGTCCAGGGGGTCCACTGTCAATGCTCCCACCAAATCCCACCTCTTCACAGAATGGGGGTTTCCAGCCATAAAGGCAGTGGCAGTTCTTTTTATTGTTGCAAACACCTCGACTATTGCATTTGTCAGGCAAACAGTCGTACTTTAAGTTGGCAGAGTCAGTGCAAGTCCTGTTAATACACACCTGGTTATGACCGCAGGAAGTACCATCATGAACCATACCTATGTCAGGTATCTCCATGGGTATCATGGCTCCATGATAGCCTGTGCCCCAGCATGTGAGATTATCTGCCCTCAGATAGGTGGACAGTACAATATTGTGATCTGGCAAACTGGGGATAGCTTTAACATTTATACACTGCAGCCTTCCACAGATTGTGCTGTCCCTGCTACACCGATCATATCTGGTAGCGTTTATAATGCCACAGTTACCGTACTGATCACCTATCATATTAACTGTGACATAACATTGGTGAGGAGCCTCTTTGGCACTAGGTCCAAAAATGCGCTGGCACTGTGTGTATCTGGATCTGCATCCCTTATTGAAACAAACTCCTTTGTGTTTGCAGGGAGTTCCATTCTGCTTGTAAGAGTCCTGTGGACAGACCCCTGAGAGCCCATCACAGTACTCCGCAAGGTCACATTCATTTTCTGCACGCCTACATTCATATCCTGATGGAAGAAAGTCACATTTATAACAACAAAGGCCAGTGGAACAGTTGACACCTGCTCTTAGTTTACAGTCTGGCGTACAGCACAGGTCTGATTTACATTCTTCTATGGAACCGCAGTCACACTCCTCTTTGTTCTCAACAATTTTGTTTCCGCATCTCTCAGCCACATAACCGAGCTTTGGGATGTCAGATAGACAATATGACATTTTATAAGCTGCATGTTTAACAAACTGAACATAACTACAATTACTAAACCCTGTGCGTCCTGTCCCCATGACACAGCTCTTCCTGCCCCTGCATTGACAGTATTCCTCATCATGTCTCATCCCCACACAATGGCCCACTTCATGAGCAGTCCAAGTAGCAGGTCTCAGGATGTTCAAATCAAGGAAACTGCATGCTGATCCTGCATGGAATTCTTCACATGCTCTTCCCCAGGACCATCCGAAAGCATCTGAATACACTCTTCCAATATATAAATGTGCCCAGTCGAAGGGAAACCGAAAATGCAATGAACTTCTTTTGTACAGTACAAATTGACCTAATACCTCAGCTAAAGTAGGATAGTACATATATATTCTGTCATAAGTTGACCAAACTTCAAGTGCTCTTAGATGGATCCTCAACCTCACATCCTGAAAGTAGGTGTCCATAATTGAAGTCATAAGAATAGCATCATAAACGACTATAGAAATATTCCTTTTCACAAATTTATATCTCTCCCAATCAATGACCATGAGCAATTCCAAGTATTTTTGATGCTGGTAGGACTGATAGACAACACTTATCCTGGCCATTTCCTCTTGGGTAGTTTCCTCATCTGTCTCTTCGTCAACCACACCACAGGTTTGATTGCTAAGTTCGTCCTTACTTAGGAAATACACAACGTGTTCAAAATTGGAAGAGGCCCTGAGGGGCTCGATTTGGTAATAACTGGAGTCTATGTTCAAGACGCCTCGCAGACCCCCCATGCATGTACTCAGGGTAGCTTCCGATTCCTGAGAGCCTTCCACAGAGCCTTTGTAATTGCACTCATTTGGTATGTGTGGATAATCCTCTATCAAACTGCCTTGGTGAGAATAGGAAAAAACAGGCAGATGTCTCGGCAATAGTAACTTCTTGGGCCGCAGGTGGATGACATGATTCTTGCCTTGAATCTGTAGGAGGTATGACAAAGAACTGTCCACACCCTGCTCCCCTTTCTTAAAGCTTAGCTTTTTGGGAATGGTGATTTCATACGAGTCAAACCCCCAGCTGGGGTCAAATAGTAGGTTGTCGTCACCCACAACCTCAAGGAAGAACATCGTCAGAAGCAGCCCGCGGTGTTGTGGGAGGGAGGCCCACACTGACCTCATGATCTGTATTTTCCCTGCTTGGTTTTCTTGGGCTCAGTAGCCCCGGTGTGCGCCCTCAGAGTTCTGAGATTGATTGCACCAGAAGCACCAGAGCCCCAAGCGAATAGCTGCCCTGGTAGACTTCCCTGGGAAGCCAGGCCTCTCAGGGCCTAGCTGGTCCGGCTTCCCCAGGCGCACCCTTCCCAACGCTCCAGTTCGGTTTTCAGCTCGAGCTTAAGAATGGAGGAAAACCGTGCACGCGAACCATAGGGAAAAGAGGGTGTCCCAAGCGTGTCGTGGACACGTGGCGTGGAGAGGGGTAGATGGAGGGTCAGAAATGGAGAAAGACTAGGGAAATAGAAGCAGAAGACAACTTACTATGTAGTCTGTCCGCAGAAATGAGATGTTTTCTAGCGCCCCGCCTTGCCACACTCGTGAATGCTCCCCATTTTCTGCTGGGTCTCGCTAAGAAGCTGAAGGCACACCACAGTCCCATAACAGTAGCCTAGAGTCTTCATCTCCACCTTCTGCCCCAGCTGCCGGCTTTTCAGAGAGGCTCTGCGCCCAAATCCAGAACGTTTCTGAGGTCATTTCACCTCTTTTGCTGCATGTCAAGAATTTACATGATGTCACTGCACTTGCTGGGGGGGGGGTGTCCAGGAATATTCTGAGACAGGTATATGGTGGGTAACGACTGTAATATAAATTATAGGTGAGAGGAGATGAAACAACAGATAAGAAAAATCTCCTCAGCTCAGTGGACAGAGGGGCTTAACATCCGTGGACAATCCCAGAGTCATGATGTGAGGATTGAAGATAAGCATTTTCACTTTTAATCTCAGGCAATTCAGTCAGGCTGCCAGGGAAAAACTATGAAGACTCAGTGTGAAGTGGAGAAGGTAGTTAGACCGCTCTTGACAGTCCAAACATGTTGTCTGTGGGTAGGAGTCATGGCCCTGGGCTGAGTGAGCTAACAAAGGCACCAGGGCACATTCCCTGACGAAAAGAATTTTGTAACTTAGGTGGGGGGTTTGCAAGACCCTCCTGCCTCCCTGCTAAAATGCTAACTGCCTTGGTCTTGGGTGGGGCAACCGTGAGCTCTGAAGTACAGTGGTCTGGACTTGAGAATGCTGTTTCATTTTGTGGAGGATCTCCACCTCTGGCTCTTGAGTCTTTTTGCCCTTTCTTCCTGAATGGCCCCTGAGCCTTGTGGTGTAGCAGTGCGGGAGCATGATAGATGCCTCTTCATGGCTGAGCATACCACATACTCTTAGCCTCTGCACTTTGACCAATAACGAAGGCTTTTTTCCCCCTTTTCTTCCTTCCTTCCTTTCTTCTTCTTCTTCCTCTTCTTCCTCTTCTTCTTTTTTGTGCTAGTCACCAGAGGATGACTTCTAAATGTGGCCAGGTACCAAGGGTACCTTGGGTAACAAAACCTGGGCTAGGCCTGACTCTGAGTCGTTAACATAGCGCTCCATGGAGCTGTGGAAAAAAGAGACCACAGGAAACCTAGAATATAATATAGAATATTATTTTAAGATATTTTACATTTGTTTATGCTCTGGAATCCATTACATTGTGAATGTGATCTTTACTTGATAATTGTTCTTATTGGGTAGTCTTATGTCATTTTCTTTGTTTAGACAAAAAGGGGGAAATGTTGCAGAATATTATTTTAAGATATGTTAATTTTGTTTATGCTCTGGAACATGTGTTTAATGATGCAAAGATGTGTTTGAGTAAATAAAATTCACCTGCCCTCAGGAGGCTGTGTCAGAATTAGCTGACAGGAAGTGGTGGGGAGGAGCCAGGTAGAGAAGGGTTTTTGAAGGGGGTGGAGAGGCATGAGGGCCTTTTGGAGGATGTGAGCAAGGAATGGTGGTGAGCTACTTGCTAATCAGCCTCTCTGAGGAACAGAATCCACCTTAACCTTTGAGTCTTGAGTTCTTTAGAAGGACAGGGATTTAGTTAAGTTCCCGGTAGTCGGTGCCTGAGACAACAGAATTTCCTCTGACCTCTGCTTTTGTGGCCTAACTGCTGCTGGTGGTTGCAGAGTTGCAGTTGTTTTTTGGACTTTTTTTTTTTTCTTTAAAGGACAGTGTGTGGTCAGGTTAGCAGAAGTTTGTGGTGTGAGAGGGGTGGGTTTGGTTATGAGTAGGGGCTGAGCCTCAGAGCTTCAGGAACGCTGATGTTAGGCCAAAGATAGTCATGGTAGCAGTACAAGCTGGTTCAGGAAATGGCTCACGAATTAAACCAGATTACCGGGACATAGGTATACAAACTGGACTGGAGATTAGATAGGTGTGATTCAGGATGTCTTTCTGTATGCTGTGAATTACCATTAGATAATAAAGGAACTGTTTTGGCCTATGGCTAGCAGCTTAGAGGCAGGCAGGAAATCCAAGCATAGATAAAGTGGGAGGGTGGCCGCAGGGGAGACACTGCAAGCTGCTAACTAGCAATAAGCCTGAGCCACAGTACAAACAGTTTGTAATATAAGCCTTTGTGTGATTATTTGGGACTAAGCAGTTTCAGGCAGTCTAGACCTAGCTAGCAAAACTAGCCCCACATCTTCAAGAACCTGTGGGGACTCCATGACAGAAAGGGAGTTGATACAGGAAAGGGTTCTGACCATTTCATCTGCTGACAGGAAACTATACAGAGGGCCAATCAGCCTTCAAGGATAGGGCTTCCCCAGCAGCTCCCCCTAAGGACTACCAACAGGAAGCTGGGGACTGAGGAAAGTCTGGCTGGCATATACTACTATGAGGTAAGAAAATGGGAGGGCCAGGCCAGGGCTCTATGAGCTTAACCATTATGAGTGAGGGAGTGTGTGTTGAAGGGAAGCCAGAGACAGGAAGAAACCTATAGTTTTTCTATTTTAAAGGTCCTGCTGAGCACTATAAGGAATGTAAACAACCCCAACAGATACCGAGCAGCTGACATAGGCCTACAGTATCTCCCAACCACTGGTCCCTACACTCCCTCCCCACAGGGGGCTGTTTGGTATCAGCTTCCCTCTGCCTTGAAAAATAAAGAAATTATACAATTTAAGACATTATGCCTGTCTGTTTCTTTCAGAGACAAGGTCTTGCTCTAACTGTACTGAGGCCTCAGATCTGTGAGCCCCCAGGGATTACAAACATATGCTACTGTATCTGACAAGATACTGGAACTCTTGAGAACTGCGGCCTGGTTGGAGGGAGTTGCAGCACCCAGAGTGTGCCTGTCAGAGGGATGCTGGGACCCTGTCCTCTTCCTTTTTTAGCTTCCTGGCCATGAGGTGACAGCTTCCCTGTGTCACACTCCTGTCGGTGATATTCTGTCTTAGCACTGGCCTAAAAGATCTAAACCCAAAACTGCCAATTCCATAAGTCAAAATAAACCCTTTTCTTTAGGAGTTCATTATCTTAGGCATTTCTCCACAACAATGACAATAAAGAGAACACAAAGAACTTTGGGGAGGCGATACTAGGCTCATGGTCTCAGCTGTGTGACAGTTTTACAGACACACATGTAACTCAAACAGATGTATACCTGAGTCCATGTATGGACATATATTAATGCAACAATTTCATGCAGATTATATCTCAGATGCATTTATTTTTAAATTTATAATATATAACACAATGTAAATACAGCATTGAGGAAATAATGGCGAAAATGACCAGATGCCCTCCCCACCCCACTCCCTGCACCGTTTCTCCAGTGCGTGCTTCTGCATCTAGTGACTCCCCTTTCGTATCTGATGGGTGCTTCTGCCTCCTCTTTCTCTTCTCCTGAAGCCCCTTTCAATCTAGAAAACAGTACATGCTCTTCTCATTATTGCAACGTTTGCTTTTCCCAGTGAATAACACACATCACACACAACATTCTAGACTTACTTCAGTGCCCCCAGCAGGTGTGTAGAATTCTGCAGCACACACTAGCCACTCTCTTGACCATTTCCCTCATGTGTAGTAGTCATGAGTGTGCTATTCAAAAACTTTACACTTACATTGTTTTAAAGTCTTCCTATAATGTGCTAGTACATATGAACAAATATGTAGGTCTTTACACACACACACACACACACACACACACACACCTCTTTCCCCCTTGAAATAATTTCTACTGTGTTAGATTGCTAAAATTTAAATTAGAGAAAATGAATTAAAGAATGATAGTGTTCTTATCAATTGATGTCCCTGACTCACCCTTAAAAATCCTGTTCTTTACTAAGAGCTACCCTGTGCATTTGGATTTTATATATTAGGATTAAGGACATCTACCTAGTAGCATGTGCCAGGAGCTGTTATATGAAGAGCACAGTTACCTGAAACCAATTTTTGAAGTGCATAATATCTAAGATTTTCACTAGAAAAAGAATGTAGCTCAATATTTAGTTTGCATTCTTAGATTGTTAGTGAGGTTGAGTATGTACAGCAACTAAAAGCAAATCTGTTTCATTGCCAACAGCAACACTTCAGGGGGTTGGGAGCTGGTCAGTGGGCAGGCCGGCAAGGCTGTAAGGACCTGAGTCTGAATCACCAACGTCCACATAGAAAGCCAGGTAACATGGACCAGGAGAGGCCAGCTACAATGATTCACTTCAGGGTAATAAAAGGGATCTCTCAGAGTAGTGAAGGGATAAGAAGCTTTTTTAGCTGGAACAATTATGAATAAATCTCTAACTGACTGGTAAAATAAAGGAACATACATGTCTTTGATGGCAACTTCTTAAAAATGGTCTCTGACTCTTCCTGTTTCCATTTAGCTACACATCTCCACATCGCTGCATTCTATACATACGACTACATATCTTACTTTACATGCATATGGCCATACATCTATATACACAGTTACATCTATTCTTACATGTCTTCACATTTTTCTTTTACATACATTTCTCTTCTCATGTCCTTTTATACAATTTCATCTCCCTTGTCTCCACACAGTTACAAATCTCCATACAGCCATAGCTATTAATCTCATCTACAGAGCTCTTTTACCATATAATACTTTACATTGTTCTTACACGCTCTCATACAGCTCTTTGCATTGTTCCTATAGATAGCAGATCTTTCACATAGCTTTGTCTCTTATACATAAATGCCTTTTCTACACCCTTCACTCACTTTGCTCACTCCCATCCATAGTTATTTATCTCATTTATACAGCTCTTACCATATAACACTTTACATTGTTCTTACACACTCTCATACAGCTCTTTTCATAGTTCCTATACATAGCCAACAACTCTTTCACACAGCTTTATCTCTCTCATACACTCACACACATATGCTTTTTCTGTATCACTCACTCACTCTCTCAACCATTCATTCTCTCACATATCTCACCCTCTGTTTAGGCTTCTTCATCTCTCACTCAGCACATACACCCCCATTCTGCATAGCTTCATCCTTACACTGCTGCTGCTCTTACACACTCATTCATACACACTCATATTCCTTCTCTCCTTCCCTTTACATTGCTGCTGCTCCCTGCTTTCTTAGCCAAACTCTGGACAATTATATGTAACATTTTCAGGGCCCAACCTGTTCTCCTAACACATGAAGTCATATGTTATTCTCAGGCTAGTAAGGTCACAAAGACAAGCCAGTGTAAATGCATGGCTTTGCATGTAACTTCCTCCCAGATAGAGAATGACACTAAATTCAGGACATAAGAATAACAGTAATAGGTTGAACCTTGAGCGGTCGGGGTACGTGCAGAAAGTCAACTATTACAAGGAGACTATGTCTCAAAACAGCTTGGCCTTGATTTAGCAATAATCAACACCTGGGAATTAGTCTGTGTGTAGTTTCTGTAGTTTTACTCTGTTCGAATTTGTTCTGAAGCCTAAAATTAGTTGTCCTTGAGACTGTTACTTTCCTGTGTCAGTAAAGAAGAATATTCTGGCATAATTTTTATAATAAGACTTGGCACAACTATAAGTGTGCCCAGAGATGTAAAACACACTACTAAAGGGCTGTGGAGAAAGCCTCGCAGCTGTTCTTATTAGGGCACATAGCAGTGGCACCTGAGAGTTACAGACAGAAAACAACTGGTGCCCATGCACAGCCAGTCACTGCACTAACTGCCTAATGGGCCCCTCCATGGATTGTGTCTAGTGGAAACCCTCCATGGACTCTGCCTAGTGAGGCTCCCCAACACAGTTTTTCATCTAGGACAAGCTATAAAATATTGGCTATCATCTGCTGTATATTCGTTAGTGACCTGTGGCTGTCAGGCATGACTGTAACCCCAGAACTGACGAGTGGAAACAGGTACATTCCAACAGTTTGCAAGTCAGCCAGCCAGCCTATTGGAAATCGCAAATTTCCCCTTCAGCAAGAGACCCTGCCTCAAGGCAATAAAGTGGCAGAGAAAGATACCTGCTGTCCTGCCCTATGTCTGTGTGCACGCGCGCGTGCACACACAAACACACACACACACACACACAAATTAAAAAACAAGACTTTGAGAGCCTAGTCCTTGGTAATCCACTCGAACTACTGCAGAAGTCTGCTATGGAACCACTAGAACCAAAAGGGGACATGCCATAGACCTGAAATTCTCTCCAGCTCGGTCTACTGATAAAGCTAAGCAGAGTACCAACAAAATTAATGAGTCTTTTAAAAATATTTATTTGTATGTGTGTTTGTGTAAGTGTGTGCATATGCATGTGTGCAAAGGTCAGAAGTTGGCACTGGGTATCTTCTCTCTTTCTCCACTTTTTTTTTTAACTTTTTTATTTATTTGTCTTGGTGTTTGCCTGGACCTGGGAACTGGAACTACAGACAATTGTTAGCTGCCATGTGGGTGCTAGGAATTGAACCCTGGTCCTCTGGAAGAGCAGTCAGTGCTCCCAACCGCTGAGCCATCTCTCCAGCCCCTCCACTTACTTTTTTGAAGCAGGGTTTTTCCCTGGCCCCCACCCCCAGGCTGATGTTTTCTCAGGTAGACCCAGAAGCTAGCAAGCCCTGCCTCCACCTTTTCAGACCTGAAATTACATGTATCTGCTGGCATGCAGGTACTGCAATCTAGATCCAAGTCTCATGCTGGGCAGCAAGTGCTCTTAACCACTGAGCCATCTCTCCAGCCACCCCTCCCTATTTTTGAAACAGGGTCTTGCTGTGTAACCCAGAGTAGTCTCAAAGTCATGATTCATGATCCTTAATGTTCTCCTATCAGATTGAAAGCTCCACATTTTTGCTACTCCACAAACCAGTCCTCTACCACCCAGAGTCTTTCATCTCACAGCTCTATCTTGAAATTTGCTTGTATTCTGCAGTGGAGACAAATTTCAGTATTTGGAGTGGGGCTTGATGATTATCTCTATGTAAACATATATATATTCAAATGGTCTCCAAGTAACATCTATTCTTTTTTTTTTTTTTTTTTCTGGATACAAGTATCATCGCAAAATCATGTTGCCTGCAAGATATGAGGGACAGCTGGTGTCCGTGTTTAACTACATTTTCCGATGTATGCTTTCATTACTGAGCATGGGATTTCTTTTAGATTGTAGTGGATATCTTATTAATCTTGTGAAGTTCCCTGGTATACTGTTGTGTTTTGTAATTGTTTTCATAAAGATGTAGTTTTATTATCACATTCTTGATTTTACTGCAGGGATTGATTTTCTTGATGTGGTGGCATCTATTGATACACTTAGTATGTGTATGGGTGCTTTGCCTACATGTATGTCTGTGCATGCAGTGTCCCTGGAGGCTGAAAGTGGGTAAAGGATCCCCTAGAACTGGAGTTTCAGAGAGTTGTGAGCCACCCACCATGTGGATGCTGGGATTTGAATCCAGATCTTCTGGAAGAGCAACTAGTGATTGTATACAACTGTTGTATAATATTATTTTAAGGTGTGTTACTTCTGCTTATGTTAATTTGTTTGACTCTGTGAAGCTGTGTTACTTGCCTGTCTAAAACACCTGACGTTCTAATAAATAGCTGAATGGCCAATAGGGAGGCAGGATCAGGGACAGGTGGGGCTGGAGGGCAAAGAGAATGAATAGGAGAAATCTGAGAAGATATCAAGGAGCAAGAGAAGGCGAACAAAAGGGGCCAGTCACCCACCTACCCAGCCAGCCAGAGTAGGAAAGGAAAGGTATACAGAAATAAGAGAAACGTAAAAGCTCAGAGGCAAAAGATAGACAAGATAAGTCAAGAAAGCTGGCTAGATACAAGCCAAGCTAAGGCTGGGCATTTAGAATTAAGAACAAGCCTCTATGTGTTATTTATTTGGGAGCTGGGTTGTGGGCCCCAAAGAGTAAAAAACAACCAACAGCAGTGATCTCAACCACTGAGACATCTCTTCAGCCCTGCTGATATACCTGTTAGCAGCTGTTCCCGTGGGGGAAATTCCTCGTCATGATGGAAATCTGTAATACCCATTTGTGCTGATCAGGTTTTTGTTTTTTGTTTTTAACCTGACACAAGCTATAGTCATAGGAGAAAAAACTTCAGATTGTCCTGTAGGCAAGTTTATGGCATTTTCTTGGCTTATAATTGAGAGGAAGGACCCAGATCACTGTGGGTGCTGCCACTCTGGCCAAGAGGTCCTGGAACATGTAAGGAAGCAAACTGAAGCCAGTCAGCAGCCTTTGCCCTGCCCATGTCTGCTGCTTCAGTTCCCACTTCCAGGTCCCTACCCTGACTTCCTTTCATAAACTTAAGCAGAAATAAAGCCTTCTCTCCTCAAACTGCTCTTGGTTACTGGGCTTTACCACAGCGACAGAAAGCAAACCAGAACACCCCTGTAATTTGTTTGATAACAGCTGATTTTAATGTTCCCATCTGTAAGATGGATCTCCAATTTTCTTCTTGTTTTCCTTTATAGCACACATGTAGGGGTCAGAGGACAAGTTCTGGGGCTGGTTTCTGTTCTTCCACCCTCTGGGTCCCTGGGATGAAACTGAGGTTGTCAGCTGTGTGGAACTTTACACACTAGCCATTGCATCTTCTCTTTGTAGGACTTGAAGAATTGCCATTCCCCGTCCTGCAGCTGGACTGTCTCCAGGTGGGTGATCAATGCCAAGGCTCTGGTAAGGAAACCCAGTAGCAGGCCAGGTAAGGCAGTTCATCAGGATTATCCACACATAATTCCTTTCACTTTGTGTTTCCTGCACTGACAGCCAGCGACAGGCCAGCAGTGGAAGTTTATCACAATGTGACTGAGGACAATGACTGATGAGGGTTCAGACCTTCAGACCTTCTCTCCTCCCCTCCCAAGCTCCGGCCAGACTCTGGGAGTGCACTTGGGTCAGTCTCTCAGGATCTGGATATTAATCCCTTGGTTTCTTGAGAATTGTATAAAGTTCTTTGTGTGCCTTGACAGGACACCTGTGCTACGTAACTTTCCTTCAAGGATCCAATATACCTCCCCAACTCTTGGCTTACATGTCTTTGTACTCATGAGGATTAATAGATTGGCCAATGCTACCAGGGGTCACTGTGCTAGATGCTGTACCTCTAACACTCACACATGAACACCTCCTCCCTTATTGAGACACCGATTTGTGTAAGCCTGGCTGGCCTTCAACTAGCTATACAGTTGAGGATGATCCTAAAACTTGGAATCTTCCTGCCTCATTTCCAAGCATAGGAATACAGTCATGTCACTCTGTCTAGTTCACAGCCTTCTTGTAAATAAACTAAATGATCTTAATTTGAATGTGCATACACTTTGAAGTTGTTAACTACTCCATGCCAAAAGAAACACTTTCTCTTTATTGCTCTCCCTCTCCATATCAAAGGCATGTGCTAGAGGTCATAGCCAGCTCAGGATCCCTGACATCCACATTCTGATATTAGAAGGCTGTTCCAGTTCAGTTTTCATTCTGATATGAGCCAGTCTCCGGCTCCTGGGCTGTGAGGCTACTCTGATACTTGACTGAAGAAGACAACTCACTCCTTTTCCTTACATGATCATGGGCCAGTATTCAGTTTTATTGTCTTGAGCCCTGTACAACTGAGGGTGAGGATGCAAGGTTTACAGGTGCAAGTGCAGGATGACATCAGTAACCAGTGACCTTCAGCCTAGATCCATGGAAGGAAGTGTCCTCTGAGCAAGATTCAGCACCACAAAAGTCTGAGGTGAGCAAACAGTCTGTGGAGAGTCTTAGGCTCTTAATTTTCTTCATACACCAACAGAAAACCCACATTGATGCCAATGTGTTTTATGTACAATCTATTTTATGTACAGTAATACTTAGTTACTTAGAGAGTAAGTATTACTGAAGCCCCAACACCTACTCAACCAAAGCATCTCCCAAGATTTTTAATCAAGTCATTTCAGAAGAAAACTTATTTATAATATAAACATGCACATATGACTTAGACAGAAGTGTGTGTAAATTGCTGTGGACAAGGACACCAGAGTCGGAAAAGGGCAGAGTATGATTTCACGGAGCCTTGACATGGAAGCTTTTTTTATTTTGTGATAAAAATGTTTTCATATAAATTTCATCTTAAACTACTTTTAGAATGAAAATTTTTAAAAGTAAAAACAGTGTGCACTTTCCTTTCTATGTTTAGTCAGGAACGTGCAGTCATTTTCTGGTTACTGAGTTTCTCATACAAACATATATTTCAGGGAAATGTACATAAGGAAGTTGCCATAGTACCGAAACAGTTCTGGGTGGGGCCTCAGGACATAAGCATGTGTCCTTCTGAACAGTCTTTACATTCCAGGCACCGGTTAAAAAATCCAGGTTTTGAAACCACATGCTAACAGACGTTGCTCCTTTGGTTCTTCCTTATGCAAGGCTTACGGGTGAGCAGCCAAGTTCAGCTGAGTGATGTGCCGGACTTGCGCTGAAGCCTTTCTCTGAAATCTTTAACTCAGTCTCTCTTTCCTTCAATCTCCCCACCATCACATAAGTCAAACAATGCTTAAAACAAAAAAGAAATTTAAAAAGTCCTCACAGGCAGGAGAAAGTCAAAGAAAGGAAGAATTTATAAAAATAAAAACAAATCCAAATCAGGGATCTATGCACGGACTAAAGAATGTGTCCCACAGGAACTTAGCTGGAATTCAGATCCATGAAAAAGGGGTACACACCCCCTTTCCTAGGTCTAACATCTAAGGATGGACAGATGTCTAGCAGGCAGTGTTGTTCCCATTTCTGTAGCCCGTGGTTGATAGTGGCAGCTTGCACGTCCCTCCTACACCCAAAGCATCCACACTTTGAGAGATCCTGGAAGGACCAGTGGCTGGATTAGATGCTGTTGTTCCCAGGCAGTGGCATTAGAGTGGAAGGGTGGGGCTCCCCCACAACAGGTTCTCTTAATCTGGGACTGACTGATGGGTTCATGGGGAGACAGTCACCATTTAAGGCAATATGTTTGTACACCATGAAAAGGACTGGCAGGATGATGTTACCGCACGAGAATAAAACCGAATGATCAAATTTAATCTGTCATAGACCAGGACGGAGCAAATTGTTTTCGTTGATTGCATGAACTTGGATGGGACTAAAATCCCTTCTGATTTATAGACTACCACGGTAACAGACACAGTTACTACAGGGGTCACAAACTGACAAATAACTGGGGGGACACTTGTTTCAACTATGGCAGGAATAAAGACTAGTATTAAAACAACAACAAAAAAACCCTCAAACAAACAAACAAACAGCCCCCCTAGGTGATCCACCTACTAATATACACAAATGCTCCAGCAGACCTCCTTTTCCTCGTGTCGTGGGCATCATGGCACCAGGGAGAAGTGATGGTGTGGCCGCAGGGACCATTTTTAACTGACTGAGGGGAAGGAAGAGAAAACTATCGCCCTAGTTTTACAGCGGACAAAAATGCTTCTGCTCTTGAGAGTCTGGAAAGCCACTGAGACCACAGCACAGGAAGCAGGTTTGGATGAGGTACAAGGATGATGAGGAGCAAGTCCCAGCCATCATCAGCTGAAGGTCGCTCTGGAGAAGGAGGAAAATGCAGTGAAGATGAGCACAGGCTGCTTCATCATGGGTGCTCGGGGGACCGTCAGCTCTTCAGTTCCGCAACATGATAAAAAGATTTTATGGGGTCTTTATTGAGAACCCATTGTGCACCCAATACCCCAGATCACACAGTGTGTGTGGGGGGGTGGGGGGAACTGATACACCAGCCTCTGACCTGAAAGAAAACTGGTCATAAGAAAGGTGACAGTCATTATGTCCCCTGAGCCTCAGGCAAGTTTGGTCCTAAATGGCAAGGGTATCTATCCATGAGGAGCAGTGCAGCGGCCAGAGTACCTTCATCTGCTGGACCAGAGTCCTAAGATTGGGGGCCAATGTGCTTCACAGTGGCCGTCAGTGGAGGGTCTGTAGCTTATCTCTTACTCACTCCAACATCCTCCCACTTTTCTTGGTTCACAACAAAACGGGAATATTATAGTACCTAGGCCTCCTGGGGCAGATTTTTATACTGACTAGGCCAGCAAACAGAAGAACAACTTATACCCTTCCCCCGGTTAGTGCATGTGGGGCCCCACATCCACATGCGGGGGAGGGAATTAAGGTGCAGGTTCAGAAGGGGTCTCCTATCCCCTGGATAGTTCACTTTCTCCTTCCTTTTAGGAATGAAACATGAAGAAGGCAGTGTGTGCATTTTCCATAAAAGCATGCTTCAAAGGCCAAGGCCAAGACCCATAACCAGAGTAGAGCCTGTGAGGTTCCTCTGGGGTCGTGTGCATCTGGGAACAAGAGGCTGGAGTTGTTTTCCACGGCAGGAATGACTGAAAGCACAAAGTCTTGCCTATTACACACTGATGGGGATCAACCACAGACAGGTGTAGAGAGGGGAGCACCAAGCCAAGTCAGGGCCATTTCTGGGGTTGACAGGGTGAGACAGTTGACCTGGGCAGACCCACACAGTTCCCAGTCCAACCCTAGAGCAGAGTCTTCTGGATACAGAAGCCCTCCCGGGCTCAAACTGATGTCCAAGCTGCAAGAATGTCTAGGCTATAAAGGGTATCCATCTAGTCTCCAAAAAAGGAGAGAGTGAGCCTCAAGGTTTGTATCCATCTTGCATCTCCATGAACTTGTCTGCTGGTCAGACTGTTAGTAGGAGCTGAGTCCTCCCGCTAAGACTACACAGACATTCAAGTGAAGATGAAATTAATGCTTCTCTCGATTGGTGGAAAGTCAGGAGCACTTTCTCTTTCACTTTCAAAAGCTGTTATAGAGATTTCTTCATTTCTCTCCGGATAACCTTCATTTCTTCCTCAGCAGCATGTACAATAGGCACTTCCATCTCTACGCCTGAGGCAGACACTTCACGCATACACCTGCATGTTGCTGTGCTGTGGCTCAGACATGTGTGTTCCAGGTCCCCGCTGACCTCCTCCTCCACTTCCGGGAGTGGGGCTGGTGGTCACATCTGACCAGTCAGAAGCGGAGTGGGGTGAAGAGCTTGACCACTGGTCAGGAGACTCTGGGGATGGTGTCAGGTAGGGATGTTCACCCTGGAGGTGACCGCCATGACTGGGGGTTCGCTCAGCAGCATTTGAGGAGGCGTAGCTGTGTTGGGAAGGGGGTGTGGGGTACTTCCCCACAGAGGCTGGGAATGGATGATAGGTTGGGACAATGGTCTGAGCTACCTGCCCCTCCTGCTGGGGCATCATGGTAGGTGGGAAAGCTACACTGGGCAAACGGGCCATCTCTGGAATCTGGTACATAGGGGGCAAGGGGCCTGTAACAGCTGGAGGGCAGCTAGATTGTGTCTGAGGAGCTCCAGCTGTCTGGGCAATGCTGCCTTTTGGGATGAGCTGGAAAGTCACAATGGGGGGCAAGGGCTCCCGCTGGGTGGGGATGTGCTTCCCCTCTGGTGGTCTACTCTGGGGAGCTAGCCCAGGGTGGGCTCCCTCAGCAGGAGCCAGGACCATGCCAAACATTTCGTTGTACTGGGCCTCATTCACCTCCACACGGTTCATCCAGTCTGCTGGGACAGTAACTGGATGCAGCCTACCCAAGCTTCCTGCACTGCTGCTGCCTGGTGGGATGATGTGGTGGTGGGACAACAGCTGGCTGACTGATGGAAGCACCGTGCTGGCTCCAGGAGCCAGAGGCTGCATTTCATGAAGGTTAGAGAAAGACAGGGCATGCTGTGCATGCCCTGGGGCAGCTGGGGCAGCAGCAGCCAGCAGGGGGGTGGGTGAGGTCTGTAAGATTCCAGGGGATGTAATCATGGGAGACGATGTGGCATCAGAAACATACGTGTGGGGAGACTCGAGAGAATCAACAGGGGATAAAGTCACTGAACTCTCAGACAGCTGGACCTTCTCGCTCAGAGACTTCTTCCTCCGGTTCCCCTTGTTGCCCTTGACCTCTTTGGTAAGGTTAGGCAGGCTTGTGGGCATGGTGCTCTTGGTGTTGGGCCGTCTGGCCTTCTTACCCATTGGGGTGTGCTTCAGACTGAGGAAAGACCTGTTGGGCCCACAGAGAACGGGTGACAGAGCAGATGTCAGTACAGTCCCTGGAGGGCTCGGAGTCACATTATACTCGTCCAGAAGCCGAACAATGTCGTGGTGCATGCGATCTCGAGCTACATCCCGTGGAAGGCGATCCATGTGGTCTGTGATGTCCCGATTGGCAAAATGATCTAACAGGATCTTGGCTGCTTCATAACTTCCCTCCCGGGCAGCAAGGAACAAAGGTGTCTCCTCCTGAAGAGAGAGCCAAGCACACATCTTAATACCCAGAGGACATGAGAATGTGTCTACCCTTTATTCTTGTATCTCTTTAGTATTTGTTTTTTAAGTGCTTTCCTCTATGAAATTACAATGTTGTGGACACTCTGTACATTTTCCCATGTACTGAATGTATATCTTTGATTTCCATGAAGATCTCATTTCTCCCAGAGGATTCACTGTGCTCTCAGGAAGGAAGGAACACCATCTTCTTACACGGGAATCAGTGAAATAAAGCAGACCTCCGAGCCAGAGATTCATTTACGAGAGACATCAAGTGCTGAGAGGAAATTGGGTTACAGATAAGAAAGAGAAGAAACCAAAGTAAAGTATGCAAAGAATCTGGGGGGGGGGGGAAACAGTGAAAGAAAGAACTAAAATAAAGGAAAAGAAGTAAATAAAAGATGAACAAGGAAGGGGACCCTGGCAGGCAGCTCAAACAGGAGTGCGCCATGGTATCCAAGGACAGAAAAACCAAGAACCACACAGAGAGAAAGAGAAGAAGGTACAGGAGCACCCGAGAGCAGAAAGGCAGCATGGTGACTGAGCACTCCACAGGCAGGGTCTCATGCCAACACGCCCCTGTTCTCCTTCAAGTCCTCTGGACCTGACTATGCCAAGAAGCTTCCCCAGGTGGGCTCCTGGGTAAGCCTTGCCAAGGGCACTCGGGCTCCGAGCTCACCTTATTGTCCTGCATGTCCCGGTTGGCCCCGTTCTTCAACAGCAGAAGAGTCGCTTCCACGTTATTGACAGCGGCCGCCCAGTGGAGGGCAGATTTTCCTGCAGGAGTAACATTTTATAAGGACACAGAAGGGCACAATAGCACTAGGAGAAGCACTATGGTTTTTAAAGCAAAGCTTGAACTCCCTGGGGAGCAGCGGGAAGTCTGTGGCTGAGGGAGTCCACAGAACAGCACAGTTGTACCTTCCTTTCCTTGTGTTCTCAGAATATTCCAGAACAGTCTGGGACCCCTAGATAAAAGGATCGTGATGTGTGTGATATGCATTTCCTCCACATGGGCAGTGTGAAGGCAGTAAACGTAGTTTATGCCAAGTGCATATGTAGGGTATCTCACACCCTCCTAATGAATCCACTCCCATATTAAGAGTGCTTCTGGTGAGGAACCCAGGCAGGCCAACCATCCATGAACATTCTTTGAGGTCTAAAAACCCTCATACAAAACAAAACCCAAAACAAAACAGAACAAAAAACTCAAACTTCTTATCTTAATTAGGGATTCCTACTGCCTCAGCTCTTTGAGCCCAACATATTTTGTATGAATAATAGGACTCTCCAGCAGATTCAGATCTGAGAAAGTTCTCTTAGGGGCATGTAACAATCCTCTTGCTTAGAGACATGCTTTGTAGACAAGAGTCCAGACTCCATCCCTGTGCCTACCGTGATCGTCAACTGCATTCACATCTGCTTGGCAATTGATTAGCTCGGCCACCATCCCTTCCACAGCCAGGCGGGCGGCCAGAATCAGGGGCGTAGTGCCGTCGTTCATTCTGGCATCTAGATCAGTTACTCGGTTTCGGATCAGAATCTAAAAGAGAAATAGAAAATAACATCCCTTAGATGAAGAAAAAGAGTGAGACAAAAGCAGTCAAATGAGGCTGCCCAAGGTGGTCCTAGAGGGCAGAAAAAAGTGTACTCTCTTTTTGCCCTAGACACTATAATGGCTAACATCATATAGTTGCTGAACAAACAGATGAACCACTGACAGATGATGAGGACATACTGGCACACAGAATGATGTTCTGTTTTCTAAGGAAAGGGAAATGTGTGTGTTGTGGTAGGGGTGGGGGGAGGTAATCACAACTTTTATCATGAGTACAGTTTGAGGTCATCTAGAACATTTTCAATTTCCTCAGGTTAAAATGATAGTATCAAGGAATACGCTCTGAGCCCATGTCAGTGATCAGCTGTAGGCCCAGAGACAGGCAGAACTATAGAATTTGGACCAGTTACTGCTCCCATCTGACCTGTGCGTCTGTGAGACATCTTTATACATCAAAATAGTGCTGAGTAAGATTCAGAACCATCTTGCTGACTGAATCACTCTCTGGCTATTCAAAGTAGGTCAGCTGGCTTTCTTCCCTTTTCTGTCAAGCATAACTAATTTCTCAAAGACTTCTCAATGAATTCAATGAGACAGTGTCTTAGTAAAGCTAAATCATTACAGGCCTATAAAAGTTATCTTATTTAGTGTGTGTGCAGGCATGTTGTGCTATGGTACACACATGGAGGTCAGAGGACAACCCGCAGGCACCAGATCAGTTCTCCTCTTTCACTCTGGATTTTGGGGACTGAACTCAGGTTGTCAGGGTTGATGGCAAGAGCTTTGTGGTGGTGAAAATGAGATGTCCCCAGGAAGTCTCGGGGGTATTTGATTATTTGGACCCCAGTTGGTGGCCACATAGGAAAGACTGGGAGGTGTATCCTCTCTGGAGGAAGTATGTCTTGGAGGCAGGCTTTGAAAAAGACCTGTGTCAATCTCGAGTGCTCTCTCCACCTGTTCACAGTTCAAGGTGAGCTCTTTCTGTTCCTGCCACCATGCCTCCACTCCACCATGGTGGACTCTAATCCTCTGGAAGCATAAGCCCCATTAAAGACTTTCTATTATGAGTCACCCTGGACAGAGCACTCTACCACGGCCATAGAAAAGGAGCCACAACAGGCCTTTACCCCCGAGCCACCCCTTTCTTCACATTCAAACCAACTCTTAAGCTCTTCACCTGAAAGACGCCTTGGGCATCTGCTGCGACTGCGGCATGAAGAGGGCAGCGGCCCATGTTGTCCTGGGCATTAGCATCTGCACCGGCATCCAGGAGACGTTTGGCAGCATCAGCCCGAGAGTAACGGGCTGCAAGGTGCAGGGCCATCTCACCAGTCCGGTCTGTCTGTGCCTGGAGGCTGGCACCCTGGTAGACCAAGTCCGTGATGATGTTGGCAGAAGAGTCCTCTGCATCTTCATCCTCATCGCTCAGATCTGAGCTGCCTCCTCGGAGAGAAGCCAGCATCAGTGGAGTGCACCCATCTGCAGGAAGGGAAAGTCCGAAACATGGCCAAAGAAAAGTTAATTAACCCATTCCTGGACAGTTGTGCTAGGAGGTGAATTCCCTGTGCCTGTAGTGACTATGACAGGTTGTACATGGCACTGCCGGTCACGTGAAGAGTGTCTTTCAGATCTTGGAGGTTCTTTCCTATGCTGAACAAGCTTTTCTGCTTGAGTTTAAACGGGATGATGATGTCTTAAACTAGACAACATTTTTAAACAGACTGTAAATGAACCTCTGTCTGTGACAGGAACTGCATTAGTTCTCCATGCTCTACTGTGGGGTCTATAGTGGTCTGAAGAAGAGTGGCCCACAGACTCATATATTTGAATGCTTAGTTACCAGGGACTGGTGCGATTTCAGAAGGACTAAGGGGCGGGCTCTTGTTGGAGGTGTGTCGCGGGGTGGGGGGGTAGGGTGGGGATGGGGCTCTGAGGTCTGTCTCTGATCCTCTACCCACCAGCCTGACAGGATGTAGCTCTTTTCCTACTTTGGTAGATGTGTCTCGTTGCTTTGGTCACGATGTTTCTTCATAACAACACAACAGTGACTAACATGAATATATTTTTCCATTCTCCTAAAATCTAACTTATTTCATTAGCCTGCTTGTTCTCAGTATGTTGTATGTGAACAAATGCAAATTCTTCCCTTTTTTGAAATTAGTATTTTTAATTTTTAAAAATGGTTTACTTAATGTATACAAGTGTTTTGCCTACATGTATTTCTGTACCATGTATATATAGTGGTCATGCAGGCCAGAAAATGGTGTTGGATCCTTTGGAACTGGAGTTCTAGATAGTTGTGAGTAGCCATATGGGTGCTGGGAACTGAATCCAGGTCCCCTGTAACAACAGCAAAGGCTCTTAACCACTGAGCCCTGGTTTCTGGCCCATAATTTAAAAATAACTAAATATTTACTTGTCATATGTGTACAATGTGTACACATGTCCATAATGGACATAATGTCCATGTCCCATAATAAACAAATTACTGTATGAGAATGGTGTACATGTGTATACATGTATGTCATACATGCATGTAGAGGCCGGAGGACAACCCTGTCTAACTTTTCCATGGATTCTGAGGCTTGAACTTGGATGGTCAAGGCTTTCATGGCAAACAAACACTCACTCACGCAGCAATCAATCTCATTATCCCTAGGCTCCTAATTTCTCCATGGCTGTTTTTCTCACACATACATTCCTCCAAGCTCATTTAGTGTCTGTGAAATTGACAGAGCACCTGGCCTTGTGAAGAAAGCTGAACAACCATGCATGATTAGAGGGTAAGGCGTGGCGTGGCGTGGTACTGACCTGGGCCTCTGACATTCACATCCAGCACAGACACCTCCTGCTCGGCCTGAGGAGGAGTGAGCGCCAGTGAGGGAGTCCGGCGGATGTCTGCAGCTTCAAGGTGCTGCTGTGTCCACGGGCGTCGGTCAATGGGGTCATCTTCTGAGAGCAAAGCCTCATCTTCAGCCTGGATAAGGAAAATGGTTTTCCCAATTAACCTGAGCCCCCGAGAAGCTGCTGATGGGGACTGAGAAGTGGCATTCTCCCCACATCTTTAACCCGCACCCTGTGTCCCCTCTCTTCTTACTCTGTCAGGATCACTCACTATCCACCACTCTGGGTTGTGGTTTCCAGTCACATTTATGCAGCTGGGTAATTCTCCATGGCCTATCCCAAGCCCTAGGCTCCAGCCCTAAGGTGCCACTTTTAGAACCTCAAAGCATCATATACATGCATCATATATATTCTCATCTCTGGGTCTCTGTCTCCGTTTTCTCTCTGCCTACAATGGTCTCCTCCAATTTTTTGTTTGACTGACTCCTGCTTGCTCTTCAAAGGGAATCAGATTTTAGTTCTTGTTGCCCTTAAAAAGCTGCCCCTTGTTTCTCACTGACCATGCGGCATGTGTCACATGGCACCGAAACACCAGCAAACTGTAACTTATCTTTCTTTAACAAATTTTCAATTTAGTGTGCAAAATATTGGAGTTTTACAAATATATCATTATACCTTGCTGATATATTCACCCACACCCCTTTCCTAGCCTCCCTCTAAGCAAGCCCCCTTTGTGTATATTTTTCCTGTATATATCTCTGGATTAGTTAACTATAGATTGCTCATGTGAGAGGAAATATGCAATATTTTGCTTTTCTTTCAACTGGAAGGTTCTTCCGAGAGACTAAACCTTGTTCAAGGTTGCCTGCCTGCACTAACACAGACAGTATTCACCCAGGGCAAGTGTTGGGGGAGAATGAAGAGAAACAGTCATGTGAACTGAGAAGCTTCTGTGCTTTCCTACATTCTCTGTAATAGGAAAAAGGCAAGAGAATGTCTAGCAACCACTGTACTGATTCCTCACAACTCAGAAAAGAAAGAGCTATGATTGTTATTGTTGTTGCTGCTATTTTATGAACAAGGAATATTAAATACAAAGAGGTTATAAGTAACCACCTTAAAGTAACAGACTTCTGGATCTGAATTCATTCTGACTGACTAGAGCGATGGTTTTTGTTGTTCTTTCCTTCGCTATTTTGAGACTGTAATCTAATGACATCATTTCTTCCTTCTCTCCTCCCACAGTCCACCATCTTCCCCTCTCTGCTGTCTTTTAAATTTAGGCCTCTTTTCCATTCATTCTTGTTCAGTACATGTATGTACCACTAAATGTAACCTTCTCACTTTGTAGAATGTTACTTATACAAGTTTTCAGGGTGATTAGAGCAATGTTTTTATTTGTTCAGTTTTGGAGGTAGCTCAGGCTGGCCTCAAACTTGAGATTCCGCTGCCTTAGCCTCCCATGTGCTGGGACCACACCACCTGGTCTAAAGCGATGCTCTTAACCATCATGCTCAGTAACCTCCCCAGAAGTTGATGGCCTTGGCTCTCTTCAATGAATAATCCCATCCCTTCTTACAGAAGTGCCAGAGATGTGTCCATAAGGGGACCCTTAGCACTCCTGCACAGTCCTACCTCAGCAAATGTGAGCATGACGCTGGCAGGAAGGCAGGCTTGCTTTACTGTTTTAAAAGGTCTCTTCGAAGAATATACATGGGCAACCAACACTGTTAATATTCTAAAGGCACCTCTGTTCATGAGGGTCTAGGAAAGCCTCTAGTTAACTTGGAACGTGGTCTCATGATGGCCAGCCGCACAGCACAGCTTTGCCTGGACAGCTTACCTTGGCTTTCTTTGCCTGGGGTCCTTCATCATCCACCCAGTGTTCGCTTGTCCCAGAGCCAATCAGGTTAGCCTCTGACACTTGCACGGAGAGATTTCTGATGATTATTCAGAGGAAAAACAAGGGTTGAAGTTATGGCTGAACAAATACAGTAGCTGTCAGCATTGTACCAGCACCCCCTAGGCTGCCCTCTGACATGGCCCAGCAGGATAGGATGCACAGAACTTTTAAAAATTGCATTAGTATGTTCTTTTAAAATTATGTGTGTGCACCTCAGCAGTGTGTTCAGGTATGTGCAGAAGCCAAAGGAAACTGGAGTTATAGAGGCTGTGGGTGCCGGAAATGGAACTCAGTTCAGTTTATGTTCTTGTTATCTCTCCAGACCCTGTAATCACATCACACACTCAGAGGACAACCTGAGTCAGTTCTGTCTTCTGACCATGCCTGGCACCAAACTCAGGCCATCAGTGTGGCAGTGGGTACTTCTGCCTACTGGGCCACCTTAATGGCCAGGATGAACAGCAGATGATGTGACATTTCTGAGCATTCAGCCTTTCTTGGCTCGCCAATTCAGACTCTGAGTACCACATAACTGGTATACACAGTGAAGACACAGCTGTGCTCAGAGATGTGGCCAAGCCACAAGAAGCTGTGGACAGAGTGACTAAAGGCCGAGTCTAGAATCTGAAGTTATGACTATGAGCTATGCCTTTCTGCTCATCTGGCTTGTCGCTGTGAACAGTGAAAACCCTTACTTTAGCCCCACGGCATCCTGTCCCACGGGTTCACGGCGCTTGTGATTGCTGGAGTCTCGGCGAAGAGTGAAACCTTCAGGCAGCCAGAGGAAGCCATGCTTGCGCTTCCGTTTCGCCATGATCACCCCCAGCAAGATGATGAATAGAATAATGACAACGGCAACGGCGAGGAGGTAAAGAAGCTGGGCACTTTTCGGTACCTCAAGTTCACCTGCAAGTTCAGAGACAGAGACACTGCTGTAGAGACACCAACCTCTTGGTGTCAGCAAGGGCAAGCCTCAGTGAGATCCTTTCCCAGCTGTTCCCCGAAACCAATACTACTCACTGATGACGGACACCAGCGGGTAGGACAGGGTCCCTTGGATGGCGTGAGAAGCCAAGAGAGCAGCTGCTGCATCTGTGTTCTTGAAGCACTGGTCCGATTCCTGGACACACTGTCGGTTGTCAATTTCCAGAAACACCTTAGAACTTTGGGATAATGGGAAGAAATGAAGGGTCAGGTCTGGAAAGCTCAGTGTGAAAGAGTCAAGTGACCCACCCACCCTTCCCTCCTTCTACACCAATCTATCTGACCCTGGAAGAAAGAACTCAGAAACTAGGATCCTTCAGATGCTCAACATGGATTCCCACCTAGGAGGGGTCTAGCGATCTCACCCTTCCCCAGCCTGACCTGTGCGGTGGTTCTTGGCACTTAAAAACATGCCTCTATAGTCTCCTAAGTGTAGGCTAACAATGATAAAGTATCAACACACCTCGGGACATGAATGTCAGAACACCAGAGGATCACTGCACTCGTTAACCATGTCAAGCACATAAACAAAAGGTCTTGAGGATGAGGCAATAAAGAATTCAAATGGCACATCTGAATAAAGGCTCTGAGGCAACTCTGGAAGAAGATTACAAACCCCAGCACCTAAGAAGTCCTTTTGCTTGCTGTAGCTTATCCTTTAGGACCATTCAAGCAAGGTAGATAGACCTTCATCCTCATACAGAAATGAAGAAGACAACTGTCTTCAATGGAGGAGCATTCTATTTAAACTTTCTGTTCTGATGGGCTCAGTATTTGTGCTATGAATCAAAGTGCTCAGCTTTATGAATCACTTGGAAGCACTGGTCTTTTGGGGCTTTCTAAGTTCAGAAACTCAAACCTACCCTATCATCTCCCTCTCCGGCTCTTCGGGAAGAGACCTGCGTGACATCCTCTGTTTCTTCAAGGCAGCTGGTTTGTCCCCATAGTAGGGGTACACCATGAGAGCACCCTGAGAGTCTCGTTTAATGCGCAAGTTGGTGTGCAGCAGGGTGCCCAGTGCCCTTAAGAAGCTTCGAGAATCCTGCAGCAGCTGTTCAGGGGGCAGCAGCACCACGATGACCAGGGTGCCCTCTGCCAGGTTCTCGGGCTGGTCTGCAGCGCAATCCAGCCCGTCCCAACCACACTCCTCATTGTTGCATCCCTTGTCACAGTGGTTGTCTTTGAAGTGGTCGGCACAGTATTTGTCATACCTGGTCAGGGGAGAAGGGACAGGGAAAGAGGCTCAGGACACACTGGAGCTGCACTTGGCTTTCCACTTGGAGTGACTGGAGACTTTCCAGCCATCTTTTCTGGCTCATTTTCAGGACCCCAATACCCAGAGAAACTTCATGAATCATGTATGCCAACACCGTAGGCTATACAGCTGCATCACTCAACATTACCCTGTGCCTCCTGAATGAGTAATAATACTGTAATCATCATCCTGCGTATGTCTAGAGGGTCCTACTTAGCCAATAATACCATGAGCAGAATTTTCACTAAGAATGCTGATCTGAAGCTAGAGTCCACTTGGCCCAGGCTTCCCACTCTCTGTGAACTCAGCAAGGCGGCAAAGGGGTCTAGAGCCAAGGGTATTCCAGCTTGCTCCAGACCCTGAACTATCTCAGTGCTATACAGAGGTCTGTTCTTTCTCACTCAGGAGTGAGACAATTACAGATGGCAGGGGCAGGGAGATGTGCATACAGGGGGTGAGCGCTAACTCTTCTACCCTCCTTCAAGTGTCAAGCACTATGGGTGTGCTGGCACACACCTGTAATCCTAGCACTTGAGGAGGCAGAAATAGAAGGATCAGGATGGGATTCTGCCTCAAAACACACACACATGCATATATACACACATACACACAACTGCCACTGATATATCAGGCTAAGGCATCAGAATTCTTAGGGTAAAAGGGGCATAACTGGTCCTCTACACTCCTTCCCTGGCCCATCCTAACCCCTGCTATTGGTACCACTTGGCAGAACTTGTCATTTGCTCAAGAGAGTAGAAGTCTCAAACAGCTATGTATGTTCTGGAAAGTTCTTTGACCTTCCAGGGAAGATGACTAACAATACCTATGCCTCACAAAGCTGTCTCAAATCACTCGGAGTTAAGTGCAATGGTTAATAGAAGAGCTACCATATGGACCATATCCGCAACCCTGATGACCAGGAGCCCTAGGAGGCTCATGTTCCCAATCAGATGGAAAAGCTAGTCTTAAGGAAAGGAATGAGCAAAGAGTGGTACAGACCTGTCCATCCATCCTGCAGCAGGCTAGGCTGGAGGCCGCTTGAGAGTGGCAAGGCCACTGCCAAGGTTATTTCCCCCAGGAGGTCGCAAGAGCAGCAGGTGAGAAGGCAGAGAGAGGCAGAGAGAGGGATGGTTATGCAGTGAGCAGTCCCGGCCCTCCCTCGGTCAGCAAGGAAAAACAGGGCAGCGTGTGATGGGACAGGGCTGGCACCATCTGAAAAGCAGAGGCGGCGGGGGCCGCAGCCCTGGAGTGGTTAGAGCGAGGACGGACGGACGGACGGACGGACGGACGGACAGGAGAGCAGTGTGTTAGTGGCAGCGCTCAGCTGCTGGAGGTCCGGCTCTTACTTGCAGGTCTTGCTGTTCCGCTGGCATTCGAAGTTGTCGAACAGGCACTCTGCGGTGTTGCACTGCTCGTCACACCTGTTGTTGATGTATTCCCAGCAGCGGAGCGAGGAGGTGCAGTTGGCCCAGGGGTCCTCCATGGTGAGGGAGCAGTCCCCTCCATCCCACTGGCAGGCGTGACTGTTGCAGGCCTCATCGCAGATGCCGTCCCGAGCCTTGTCAGCACAGTACTGACTCAGGCAGGTAGCGGGAGGGGTGCTGGTGGGGACCGTGTAGAGCTCACAGCGGCTGCCCCAGAAGGGTGGGGAGCAGCGGCAAGAATAATAAGGAGGCTGCCGCTGAGAATGGCAGGTGCCTCCGTGTTGGCAGGGACTGCTGGCGCAACCTAACTCACAGTCCTTGGGGTTAGGGCAGAAGCAGCGGGGGCCCGAGGCGGTGGGAACACACTGCTCCCCTCTCCGACACTTCACTTGCCCACAGGTGCTCTGGCATCTTGCCCCGGAGAACCCCTGTAAGAAGTGGTAAAGAAATGAGGGTGGCAGATGGATTTAAGAGCTCACCCCACCCTTCACTATACTCCTAGGGAGATGAAGACTGGACACGTGATTAAGATGCTCTAGACATGACCTCAAGTCAGCCAACAGGAGAGGGCTGATGGTCCCCTGGGACGAATGTGGCATGCTCTCCCTTTAAGGTCATTCTGAGACAAGTGTTCTGTAGCTATCACCCCTCCTACAGAGTGCTGTGTGGGAGAAATTCCAGCCTGTGACAATGGCAAAGGTGTCTGCATAAAGGAAGGTTAAAATTAAGCTTCCGTCTGGTTTGGGAAGGGCACTAACTCTCCAATGGTCACTGAACAGCACTTTGCCCATCAAGCACAGGGAGGCTGCAGCAGCCTAAGCCTGGGAAGCCAGGGGCACTGGCCCTGTGCCAAGGGAACACCATACCACTGTGGCTCCCCCTTAATGCTCTGAAGGCTGGAAGGCACGCCTGGGAACTGGGTTTCGGAGTATGCTGAAACAACCGAACGAACACAGGAAAGACTCTGACCATTTTCACGGCTAACACCCCAGCACCCTTCTGGGGCGCTCGGGAATGTGGGCTTAGTCTCAGCTCCATAGAGCATATGGAAGAGAGTGCAGGCTACTTACTTGGGGACAATGACAAATGAAACCATCAGGCATGTTGGTAGCCACCGCACAAGTCCCTCCATTCAGGCAAGGCTTCTGGGTACAGACGTCCAGGAGAATGTCACAGTGACGGCCTTAGAACAGAAAAAAAGCAAGAGTATTAAGAAGTAGAAATATTAATCTGGAGACACTAAAGATAACTTCCCAGAATGGGAGACCAGCCTCACACACAGCGAGAGGAGGGGCGGGCTGTTCAGGACACTCAGTGACCGCAACATAAAGGAACCATCATTGCTCAGACCAGCGTCCTTCCGCTGTCTTGCCAAGACAAGCATACGAAGACCCCAAAAGGGACAGATAGAAAAGTGACACAAGTTCCAATAAAAACAAAAACTAAAGCCCCTCAGACAAAAGAAGCTACACTTGAGCTTTAGCACATACGCATTTGGGTAGAGGGATATTGCTAATGGCATCCTGTTCTCGCCCACTTCACATGGCCAACAGATGCACCTTACAGGGAGGGTGGTTTAGAGAGAGGTTCCTCTCTTCATTACATTGCCTTTGTGTGGCCTGATTGAACTGCTTTAAAATACATCTGAGTTTTGGGGGAGCTCATCTCCTTCAGATTCAGCCCTGATCCACAGAGCACCTGTGTGCTGAGGCTTCCTGACAGAATGAATGGGTGGCTGGAATCATGCAGGTGATGTGGGGCTCAGCTGGGGTCTTTCACAAACAGTGGGAAAGGGGCCCCATCTGCCCTATGGTCATTTAGAAGTTTTTTTTTTTTAAAAAAAATAAAACCTTAAAATACTAGTACTTGTCCTTTCCAAATTAGGAAACAGACCCTAGAAGGGAAGAGCCAGTGCACAGACAGAGACCAGGATTCCCTGGCTGATCACTGGTGGGTCAGCTCACAACAGCTCAGGGGGGCGCTTTCACCTGACAGCGTGCACATAAGCACCCAGATATGACTGTGGGATGCTCAGTCAGGGGTCCCCATCCCTCCTTCTCCCATACCCCCGGCCTTTTTCTTCTTTTTAAAGTTCTGGTCAGTGTTTGAGATACCAGATCCTCAGAGGCAATGAAGAAACAGGAGCCCACGCTGTCCTGAGAGCAACAACAGCCAGACCGAACAGTTTCTTGTTTGCTATTATCGTATCCAAACAACTTCCATATTGCAGAATCCTTCCCGTTCTTTATAAAATTCCAAACTTTTGAAAGGTAGCCTATAATTCAGATTGAAATGAAGGCAAGAGGAGAGGCAGAAAAGGCCTAGAGGCGAGACACGGGCTGTTTGGAGCAGCAGCCTCATTGGAAATCATCAGTTAGTTATGAGTTTTTTTTTTTTTTAAACTTTATTTATTCATTTTCTTATTTGCCTTGGTGTTTGCCTGGAACTGGAATTACAGACAGTTGTTAGCTGCCATGTGGGTGCTGGGAATCGAACCTGGGTCCTCTGGAAGAGCAGAGGGTGCTCTTAACCGCTGAGCCATCTCTCCAGCCCCTAGTTATGAGTCTTACAGCACAGAGGACAGGCCCAGCAGGAGAAATCCAAGCAGGTTCCGCAAAGTCAAAGGCAGATTTCAAAGCCAATGACTCTGCCACATCTACATACTGGCAACTACTTTCGCTTCCAAAAGTCACCACACTGCCTTCCCCAGAGGTGACTAAGTGCCTGAGAAAGAGAGGGCCCCTTCCTGAGGCAGGACTTGGCCATCACTATGCCTTTTATGAAGAACAGGTTAGGTGTGTAGCCAAGTCTTAGCTACACAAGAGGACTGTGACTACCATAGATCGCTTCTTTGGTTCTCATCAGCTCCTTTTCGGACCTGTTCTTCTGGGTGAACTACAGGCCCCAGCTTCTCTGGGTCCAGAGTCAGAAAGATGACAGACATAGAAACTGCAAAGTAACTCATCATCACCGGTCACATGTCAAAAGGTGCAGGGTGGTGCATCTAGTGTCAGGTGAGACTCTTAAAAAAAACACTGTGATGATGCACTTTCACCTCAGAGAGCCTGGGCATGTACAGTAATGTCTGTGGAACTGCAGTGTGAGTGTGCTCAGTGCTACTGCAGTCACCATAGTGTAAGTGTGTTCAATGCTTCTTCACAGTAGGCTTAATATGATGAAGATGGCAGATTTTGTCTTATTTATTTTATCTCAATTAAAAAATGTTAAATAATATATTGGGGTGTCTGAGTAAATTTTCAAATTCTTGCCATAGCATGATATAGTCCACATACCACAAAAGACTCTCAGGATAGACAAAGGTAAAAGTAAGCCTAGTCAGAACACCCACAGTGACACACTTAACATAAACCGGAGCCTGGATCCAGACTTGCTCACCCAGGCCTCTGAATACCAGACTTGCTCACCCAGGCCTTGAACATCAGACTTGCTCACCCAGGCCTCTGAACACCAGACTTGCTCACCCAGGCCTTGAACATCAGACTAGCTCACCCAGGCCTTGAACACCAGACTTGCTCACCCAGGCCTTGAACACCAGACTTGCTCACCCAGGCCTCTGAACACCAGACTTACTCACCAAGGCCTCTGAACACCAGACTTGCTCACCTAGGCCTCTGAACACCACACTTGCTCACCTAGGCCTTGAACATCAGACTTGCTCACCCAGGCCTTGAACACCAGACTTGCTCACCAAGGCCTCTGAACACCAGACTTGCTCACCAAGGCCTTGAACATCAGACTTGCTCACCCAGGCCTTGAACATCAGACTTGCTCACCCAGGCCTTGAACACCAGACTTGCTCACCCAGGCTTTGAACACCAGACTTGCTCACCCAGGCCTCTGAACACCAGACTTGCTCACCAAGGCCTTGAACATCAGACTTGCTCACCCAGGCCTTGAACATCAGACTTGCTCACCCAGGCCTTGAACACCAGACTTGCTCACCCAGGCCTTGAACACCAGACTTGCTCACCCAGGCCTTGAACACCAGACTTGCTCACCCAGGCCTTGAACATCAGACTAGCGGGGCTGAGACTCCTCACCAGTGAAGGCACTGCGGCAGATACACAGGTAGTTATTGATGAGCTGAACGCAGTCCAGGCTGCCCTCCGAGCTGCAGGGATTCGACAGACATTCATTGATGTCCCCCTCACAGCGCTCCCCAGCAAAGCCAGGCGCACAGTGACAACTATAGCCTCCAATCCGGTCCACACACTGGCCGCCGTTAAGGCAGTGGGGGCCTCCGGCACAGTCATCGATGTTCTCTTCACAAAGCAGGCCTATGAGAGAGAAGAGATACACAAAATTATGAAGAACTCTTGAACCCACCTTTAGCAGGGGATAACCACCCTTGTGGGGCTTTATAAATTAACTAGATTATATCCCTTAACCACAGTGGGGCTTCTTAAGTTGGGCAATGCAAAAAATACTCTTAGGCTATGCCAGCTGCCCCCTTCCTGGGGAGCAACGTAAGTGAGTTCACGCTGAGTCTCACAGCTTCTCCACTTGACCCAGAGCAACAAGAATTAATGTCCCAACTCAAGGGCATGCTAACTAATGACCAGGAGGCACCCTGTGAGCTTTTCATCATTTACCAACTCCAATTAAAAGGTAAAAACAGTTCAAAACAGAATGCCCTCTAGTTGACACACAGACAATATTGGTATTAGATTTTTGAGCAATAGCAGTTAGTTTTATAAACACTGATTTTTTTTTTCTTTAAAAGAGGATAAGTACACTAATGGTTTCATTGAAAAAGGCAGAAAGATCTTGCTAATGTGATGGCTAAAGAGTGTACTGAAGCTATAAATAAGCCATCCAGTTAAGATATCTGTAAACATTTTAGATAGAAAAAAAAAATCAATGACTAATTCACAAAATAATTTGAAACAGTTAAAAAGGAAAGTACTTCTATATCCTGGTGACTTTTAGTATACCTTAAAAGAAGCAAGATATAAAAAGGGAAAGAAATGCAAGATACACCTAATTGTCACTAGCGACTTCCAAATGACCAAGAGTCGTCTGAACAAGATGTGCTAGCTATCCTGCAAGGTGTCTGAAGGACAGAGAGGAGATGTAAATAAATGGAAAACAGGCATTATCTGATCATGTGATTCTTCATGATAATGACATATCTACTCATAAATGTGATCTCAAAAGGATATCAGCAATATTTTTATTGATTCTAAACTATATATAAACTAACTCTAAAGTTATATGGAAAAAGCAAATCATATCTAGGAAAGTGTGAACATTTCTTCACAATTAAAACAAAGTGTCTCATGAATTCATGAACAGGAAACCACCACCCAAATGCACAAAGGAACTTATAAAAAGTTCCAACTTATTGGGGAGTTAGTGGCACATGCCTTAATCCCAGCACTTGAAGGCAAAGGCAGGTGAACCACTGTGAGTTCGAGGCCAGCCTGGTCTACAGAGTGAGTTCCAGGACAGCTAGAGCTACACAGAGAAATCATGTCTTGAAAAACAAAGTTCCACCTCAAATCACTGTAGAAAATATCAACCATTCCACACTCACATGGGAAAGATACTTGAGGATTCTAGTACAGAATGAAAAGACAGAAAAATGCCTATATAAATCTTAGAACATGAAGGATAATACCAACCACCACTCAAATGTAAGCAGCCATTAAAAAGATGGATAAATTTAATGTGAGAAATAATGTACATAAAAAAAATCGCCACAAAAATATCTGAAAGATTAAAACCTATGTGAATTGAGAAATTATCTGTATCATATACCAAAGAAAGAAAATTTCTGCAAAATGTTAAGAAATATATACTCCAAGAGGGAAAGAGGGCAGGACAAATCTCAAAGGGAAACAACAATTTCGGAATCAGATGGACGTTCCACTGCACAGAGGAAGGTGGCATGTTGAGAGGCTGTGTGTGACAGCACAGTCACTTCAATGACATCTCTGTAACAGCCCGGGCAGAAACTCTACCGTCTCTGTAAAGTGCGCTTATAGGTAAGTAAGACCCCAATGTCTATCACCAGAAGACCAGTTAAACACAGTACATAATGTCATAACTGGGAATTCTGAGGCTACGAAAAACTACTAAAGAATTTCTCTATTTTGATATAAAAATATTCCAATTAGATAAAGAGGTCAAGAGAAAAACAACATCTCTACTACATCTTTGGCTCCTATACACTTGAAGCAACTTGAGAGATGCACGGGAAACAAACGGTGCCGCTTGCTTGTATGTGGATGTGGGAGAACAGTGTTGGGGACAGAAACATGGTGGGACTGTGTCTTTTCCTGCATGTTTTCTTATGCTTGTGTGAGTATATTTTTCCATGTCTGCATGCCTACATTTCCTTATCATTCTAGATTAAACTGGAACCAGAAAACCGCAGCAAACAAAGGCGTTATGTGTTCCAGGTCTCACAGGATGAATATTAATGCCATGAATAAAGTTGGGATCCAGTCTCCCTCCCATGTAGACAGAACTATTGATAATAAACCGATCACCAGGTGAGAGTGACCTCATTTTTGACTGATGCAAAAGTAGGGATGACAGAAGTGTTTCAGTTAGTCTGTGCCCTGGGGAAATGGAGGCGCACACAGGCCTACATTCTAGTGCTAAGAAAAACACTGGTAACTGTCACTACAGTGTGACAGAATTCCAGAGTCCCTGGAACAGTCACATTGGCCAGATAGGGAAAGCCAGAACAAATATACAGTGTTCTAGTACCTATACAAGTACACAAGGTGTAATCCAATGAACAGTCAGTAGACACACTGAAAGAGAGCTGCACTCCATAACAGACCATTAAAAAGCAATCTTGGAAACACTGTAAAGGAAAGCTGGGTATCACCAGAGAGCATCAGTAAGATCAACAGCCAAGTTCTCAGCCAAGACAGACCCCAACAGTGCAAGTCAGTGAGGTAGTGCACTTGAGGAGCTGGGGCAGAGTAATTAACAACACAACACAATAAGTTATTATTCTAAGCTGTCATTAAGAAGTATTTAGGATGCACACCTTTAATCCCAGCACTTGGGAAGCACAGGCAGGTGGATCGCTGAGTTTGACACCAGCCTGGTCTATACAGCCAAGTTCTAGGACAGCCAGGGATACATAGAAAGACTGTCTCAAAAAAAAAAAAAAAAAAAAAAAAAAACCCAAAAACAAAGAGGAGGAGGAAGAGGAAGAAAGAAAAGAAAAAAAGAAAGAAGAAAGGGGGAGGAAGGAAGGGAAGGAGGGAGGGAGGGAGGGAGATAGAGACAGAGATCTCACTGACTTAGGGAATGTTCTATCCTGAACTGAATGTGCCTTCCTAGCAAAGTCTGTGGTACAGCACAGACCCATGACCTTTTCTAGGTTCCTGGCTTCCATGGACCATGGAAAAATACTAGTGAGTGGTGCTGGCACACACCTCTAAGGAAAGGGACGTGAAACCTCTGCACAGCCCTAACTTTACAGCGGCAGCCTTGGTGGCTACCGACCAAAAACACAAAGAAAGGCAGCAAGTCAACAGCTACCAGAATCTGAGTGCCAAAGAGCAAACAAAAATTCCCCCAACAAAGCCACCATTGTGTTAGCTGAGATCTGATATATATAATTAGCTACCACCAGACTTGTAGCCTGTCCAAGCCAATGGCATTATTTAAAGGTATTAAGTACTCAGGCAAGGTAGTGCATGCCTACAGCGAATCTGAGGCTGGGGCGACCTGGGATTCTGGGGACAGAGGAGGGAGGGCATGGAAGACATGGGGAGACAGAGAGAGAGGAGAGAGGGGAATGGGGACGTGATAGGACAAGAGGTGGGGAGAGGGAGGGGTACGATGGGGAGAAGGAGAGGGAGGGCTGTGGGGGGTAGGGATAGAGGGAGAAGGAAGGGGCGAGTCGGGAAGAGGGACTGGAGGGAGAAGAGGAAGGTGCAGAGGAAACAGGAAGAAGGGGCTGGGGGGTAAGAGTGGGAGAGAGACAGAGAGAGGGGGAAGAGGCTAAAGGAAGAGAGGGGAAAAGTGGATGACGGAATATGGAGACAACCCTCCCCCAAAGAAGACAGAGAATCAATGTGGTTCATACCTTACGAATCTAGCCTTACTACTACTGGATAATGAAAAAATACAGTGAAAAAGCTCTTTCTCAAAAGATGGATGAATGAATGATGGATGCATGTGGATGGATGAGCGATGGATGGAAGGATGATGGATGATAGGTGGATGGAAGAATGGAAGGATGATGGATGGAAGGATGATGGATGGGGGATGGGTGGATGATAGGTGATGGATGGGAGAATGGAAGGATGATGGATGCATGTGGATGGATGAGCGATGGATGGAAGGATGATGGGTGAGGGATGGACGGATGGAAGGATGATGGATGGGGATGGATGGATGATAGGTGATGGATGGGAGAATGGAAGGATGATGGGTGCATGTGGATGGATGAGCGATGGATGGAAGGATGATGGGTGAGGGATGGACGGATGGATGATAGGTAGATGAATGGATGATAGGTGGATGGATGGATGAGCGATGGATGGAAGGATGATGGGTGAGGGATGGACGGATGGATGATAGGTAGATGAATGGATGATAGGTGGATGGATGGATGAGCGATGGATGGAAGGATGATGGGTGAGGGATGGACGGATGGATGATAGGTAGATGAATGGATGAGCGATGGATGGAAGGATGATGGGTGAGGGATGGACGGATGGATGATAGGTAGATGAATGGATGAGCGATGGATGGAAGAATGATGGGTGAGGGATGGACGGATGGATGATAGGTAGATGGATGGATGAGCGATGGATGGAAGGAGATGGGTGAGAGATGGATGGATGAATGTAAAGTGGTGAACCAGTATACATTGAAACTGACTCCAATTCTTTCAGCCGTGGAATTTCCTATTTCTAGACTAGGGAACAACCCTCCTTTTCATGTAACAAATTTATAACAGCTCCAGATGGACCCCTTCTTGCTTCCCTTAGTTCCATGCTGCACTAACTACCCCTTAGTGGGTATTCTGTATTAACTCAGTCAAATTTGATCTTTAGGAAGAAGTTATCTAAATCCAGACACTAACGTCTAAGATAACACAGAGCATATCTGATAGTTTGTTCTGTTTGAGGATGCCTGAACTTACAGCTGCTTCCAGTGGCCTTTCCCGCCTTTTCAAACAAGCAACCCCCCAACCCCCTTTCCACAGGACAGTCTGGAGGAAGCAGGAGTGTCCAGAGCAGATGGATGGGTCTACCATCCAGAGCCTAGGGAGCACAGGAGGGACACAGCCTCTGTCAGCAGCCTCCTTGGGACAACAGCCAAACACTTCCATCCCATTGAGTCCCTAACCTTCCGGAGAGAAGACTTGGTTAGTTTAAAAGCAAATCTATATGGATTCACTGTTTAAGTTGTTTTCACTTGAAGCACCAAGAAACCCTGTTAGCCAGGCTAATTTTGGTACAATGCTATGTCCATTCTGTACTCTGTTTCCCGGAACATAAGCTAAGAAACCGAACAGAACTGAGACCGGGACCAGACCCGGCAGAAGGGCCAGGGTGGGAGGAAGGAGACAGGGCAGCACCGGGAAGCTAGGCTTCTTGTTGTTTACTTTCTCAGTCTTTGTTACTTCAGCCCTAAGAATGGGTTTAAAGCTGAGGGACTTGGCCTTGGTCTGCATACCCCGGGTGCCTGGTGGGCAGGAGCACTTGAAGTGGTTCACCAGGTCAATGCAGGTACCTCCGTGCAGGCATGGTTGGCTCTGGCACTCATCCACTCCATACTCACAGTTGACACCCTGATAGCCTGGAACACACTGTCACGAGAAAAGGGCACAACAACAGGGTCACTGCTGGAAACACACCACGGAACCAATGCAGGGCGTGGGCGTGACATGACCTGCTTCCTACCCCACTGAGCAACTGTGTATCACTCTGCACTCATTACACTCTCTGGTCCTTCCTTGTGCAGGGTCCCATTTACCTATTACTCTTCCACTCAGGAAGGCAAGGGCTGTATGTACTGAGGGTCCATGACACTTCCCGGAGCCAACTTCTATGTAAGGGTTTCCTCGTCTGTACACTGTGCATCCCTCCACATGTGACGAGTAGCTTAAGACTCAAACAGTGTGTGTGGATGAAGTCACTGTACCCATTGCATGTTTGTGTGAGGGGTAAAAAAAAAATGAGGCTGAGTGCTGTGGATGAAGAAACTCAGAACCGATAAGGAAAAAGACAACGTTGGACGTTCCATTTAGGCACACTATGCTGACTTTGCAGGCAAGTCTCCCTAGAGTGACGGGAGAAGAGGCAAATTCTCAAAGAGGGGCACCACAGAGGCAGCAGAAGACCAGAGGTGGTAACACTCGGTGGCCCAGCAACACCAGTCTTCAGGTGAGTGAGCTCCCCAGGGAGTGCTGGCTCCTTGAATTTCAGGGTTGATTTTATCTATGGCACATAGTGTGTCGTTTTATAGGCTGTGCTAGGCAGACAGCACTGAATAGCTAGAATTCTACTCATTTGGGTTATGTTAAAAAAAAAAATCAGATGTGTAAAAAGGTCTGAGTTCAGCCATGACAGATCCCAGCCTGCTGTGAAATTAACACGGAGGCAGCAGTAGTGAGAACTTTTTGTTGTTGCTTGGTGGTCTACTGGGTATCAAGTTCCCATTCTGGTGTTTAAATAACATCTGACTCTGTATCAACTCAGCCACTGAAAAAAGACACACACACTTGCCCATTACACACTGTACAGTGAGCATGGTGCTATGGGACAATAGGCGGGGTCACCTTTTTTGTTTGAGAGAATCATGAATTGACTGATAGACCACTGGAGAGCAAGCCCATTAAGAGGGATGGCTCCAGGCTTCTATGAAAACATCTTACTAGAGAAAGTGAAGGCTGAAAATAAACAGCTGGTAATAACACCATAATAATGTGACTACAAAGTTATAACCTGTAAGACACAAATAGCTAACCTCATGCTAACAAATGGCATGGTTTCCTGGGAGCCCTGTGATGTCTGTTCATCTTCTCACCTCACATCTGTACCCTCCTAGGAAGTCAATGCAGGTGGCACCATGCTGGCACGGGTTGGATGCACACTCGTCAAGCTGCTCCTCACAGTAGCTCCCTGTGTAGCCAGGTTTGCACTGGCAGTGATGAGTGTTGCCAGCATTGGTACAAACGCCCGAGTTCTGGCACAAGTGTTCAACGGGTACTCCTGGGACACAGGGTGACAAAAGAAGCATCAAAGGTAGTGGGACACGAACCAGGTTCAAAGCCCCAGCTAGGGACTGCTAGCTTAGGGTTTTACTCTTGACTAGTTCTTCCCAACCCTCAGCAATTGACTTGCATTGAGAAAACAAACGAGCTCTCAAAGTGGAATGTGTCTTAATTTCACTTCAACCAGCTTTCTCTTTGGGATCTCTAAACATTCCTCTAGTCTTTCTCCAGAGCCTTGTCTATTCAGTACTCTCTGTCCCAACATGCCACTGGCCAGCATGGATGTCAGTACTTGATGCTTTTGGGGAGGTGGGGAGAACTCACCTTTCTGCAAGGCTGCTGCCTTACAGGACACATTGAGCACATCACAGTATGCACCGTCCCATCCAGGTGGACACAGGCAGTGGGACCTTGCCTTTTCCTGAACACAAGTTCCTTTGTTTTTACATGGAGACCGGCTGCAGAGGTTCACTAAGGTCTGAAGCAGAGGCAAAGGTGCACACGCATCAAATCCAGATACCAGAAATGAAGTCACTACATTACAGCATGTTAATAGATGTGCAAGAAAATGACTGGTTTTAAAGAGAGAGGGAAGCCCTCACCCAAGCCATAAGCTGGGCCCACTGTGCTACCTTGTCATTTCTGTAGTCTTATTCATCTGGGCAGTGTCATTTAAAAACCCCTTACCTCCCAAACCTAACAACTCTGGGGGCTCAGTAAGCTGTTATCCTCAGAGCATCAGACCTGGTTATGTGAGCATATATGACCACCCTGCAAGGCTGGAAAGAGCGATAGCTGCTGTCTAGGCCCAGGCTTCCTTCCTATGCTACGCCTACAAGAGATCCACGTGTATCTTGACCAACCCTGCCTATGGGGAAGATGGGTAAAACTATCTAATTCACATGCCTAAACTGTCCAAAACCTTATTCTAAAAGCCAGGCTTATGAAAAACACAAGACAGAAAGGGCAGTTGCATTCCTGACAGACTGCTGGCTGGAAGGGCAGTGGAGGCTGGGAGGGGGATGAGACCAGCTCTCGCCACCTAAACTATCAGAGAAAGCAGCCCATGCCAGAGAATGCTCTCCGGCATAGCACTAAGCTGCCTGATGTGGAGGTGGCTGCTTCCGTGTCCAGTGTGACCAACCGTACTTTTATTAGTCATGTATTCATGAGCTCTTTGAGTTCCATTATTTAGTGTTGAGGAGGTAAAACTGCATAAATGCTGAAGAGATAAAGTAGAATAAACTACCATTTGGTATATGACCTGGGAAAGATTATACACTATCCTTTGATGGTCAGGGAGAAGACTGTTTCTCCTCCATGAATTGAAAGTTAGTTTTCTATGAGGATCCCTTCTACCCTAAGATTATACAAAAATTTATATTTGTATATTTGAATTTTAAAGATCTATTAGTTTAGTTACAGCTATATTATAACACTGCAAAGCATTACCCTGTTAATGCAAAGCATTATCTGATATTTACTGATTTTATTTTGATTGTTCTGTTCTGTGTTTGGATATGAGCCGACCCTCGGAGGCTCAAGCATTGAGGGTTTGGTCCCAATAGTGATATTCCATTTTTGAACGATTCTGAAAACTAGGACAAGTTCAAAGCTGTAAAAGCGGGTCACTGGGTACATGGATGGGGACACATCTTGTTCTTGGCGTTCCCTGCCCTGTCTGTCTCCCTCCCCCCTCCCTCCTTCTGTCCCCTCTCTGTTTCATGGCCACCATGAGGAGAAAAGAATCCTACCTCAGCTCCCCCTTGTCTATGTCTCAGGCCCATAAACAAAGCAGCCATCGTGGCCTGAAATCTCTGAAACCACAAGCCCAAACAAGGCTTCTTTAAAGTTGTTTTCCTTAGGAATCTGTGACGGCGGGGAGAAGCTAACACACCTGAGGTTACACCTCTACTGTAAAAGGCAGGGCTGTGCTCACTGTCAGCCATACCTCCCTTTAGTTCTTTGTAAACCTCTCCAAATAGCCATAAGCTTGTTAATCCACAGCACATTGCCAGTGTCACCAGTCTGGGATCTCTTGGCTCTCAAGGTGGCCCGGATTCATCTCAGGAACCACCTGAGATCCACAGTCCTCTCTTTTTGAATGGTTTACCCTGCTTAAAGACTAGACAGTCCCTAGTCACTGTGGGAAGCCAGGAGAGCAAGAGGAAAGCTGATTACCTGACAGTTTTTGCCAGTGTAGCCCAAGGGACAGATGCAGCGATAGGTGCCCAGGCCATCAACACATGTTCCCTCGTTCAGGCATGGATTAGAGCTGCACTCATTGATATCATGGAGGCAGAAGGGACCAGTGAAGCCCACGGGGCACAAGCAGGAAAAGGAGTTGATTCCATCAACACAGGTGCCACCGTTGAAACAGGAGCTGAGGAGCAGATGGGAAATGACATCAGCCATGTCATCTGCAGCTGTGACCTGCTACTGGAAAGGATGGCTCCTGAAATCTGGGATGTTATGGGGCAAACACCTCTGAGACTCCAATACCTATACCCATATGGGGCAAACACCTCTGAGACTCTGATACCTATACCCAGTATGTTTTACAATTTTCTAAACTAGACTAAGCATAAAATATTGTAGAATATTATTTTAAGATGTGTTACTTTTGTTCATGTTGCATTTGTTTACCTCTGTGAAGCTGTGTTACTTTGCCTGTCTAAAACATCAAGAGCTGAACAGCCAATAGAGAGGCAGGAAAGAGAGAAACAGGCAGGGCTGGCAGGCAGAGAGAAAAACTAGAAGGAGAAATCTGGGAAGAGGAAGAAAGATCCAGGAGCAAGAGAATAAATATGAAAGGGGGCAGCCACCCAGCTACACAGCCAGCAACACGGTAAAAAAGAAAGATACTCACAGAAAAGGGTAAAAGCCCAGAGGCAAAAGGTAGATGGATAATTTAAAGAGAAAAAGCCAGCTAGAAACAAGCCAAGCTAAAGCTAGGCATTTATAATTAAGACTAAGCTGATCCGCGCTTAGTGTGTGTGTGTGTGTGTGTGTGAGAGAGAGAGAGAGAGAGAGAGAGAGAGAGAGAGAGAGAGAGAGAGAGAGAGAGAGAGAACGTGCACACGCAAGATAGATTTGGGAGCTGGTGGGCAAAAAGAGCAATACCAATCAACAACAGTAAGAGGATACAGTGAGCACTAACATCCTTTCCACCACCCCTCTTAGGAGCATTTAAACGACAAAGTTGTCTCGGATCCTAAAGAGGGTGATGTTATCCAGGTTTTACTCAGTCCTTCTGCAGTTTACATAGCTACCCCACTAAGCTTTTCAACCTCTGATCTTTGACCTTCTGATTACATGTCTTTCAAAAACTGAGCAATGAAAAAAAGAGTGTGGAGTGGGTGGGCCCTGGCCTACAATCCTAGCTGTGCTGTGAAGGTTCCTCCCTGTTCTCCCCTTCCCTGGAGACGTCTGTGGCCCGGCCATGTCCCGCTCACCTCTCGGTGCACTCATCGATGTTGTTTTCACAGTGGACACCATGGAAACCCGCGGGGCACTTGCAGGTGTAGCTGTTGACGTAGTCAGAGCAGGTCCCCCCATTCTTACAGGGTTCACTCAGACACTCGTTCATGTCCGTCTGACATTTATCCCCAGTGAAGCCCGGAAGGCACTGGCAGGAGAAGGAGTTCACCGCGTCCAGACAGGAGCCTCCATTCTGGCAAGGCTCTGAACCAGGACAAAAGAAGTAAGACTCAGAAGGACGGCACTGATGTCACTGTAACTGGGAAGGCAAATGACCCAGCCAAGCCACACACACCCTCAAGGAGCACAAGTCACCTTTCACATCTGACCTCTTTAGATTCATTTTGACAGTTAACACTTGCCTAGGATTTTTATCTGTTCAATAATTAAGATCAATTTAATTATCATTGACACATTAATTCATAAAATTAATAGCCTTAAAACCTGCATTGGTCCTATATGTAAATCAGTTATGTGCCTTAACACATGCATGATCAGGAATATTAACTAGTATTTTCATAATGTGTTTGGGAGGCTGAGGATGCAGAATATATATTCAGTCTGTTCTAAGAACACTTACGAATCAATCGCCGCCTGTGCTTCTCTCTTACTGTATCCTTTTTTTTTTAATTTTTAGGTAGCCTCAGGACACAAAGTAGTTCGTAGTTCTTAAATCACTTTTAAATTCACATACTTAGTCTCAGAACACTTCCACTCACAGTAATATCAACAGACTGGGTTATGATTGTGCCAGGGTGCCATGTAGGACACCAAGTTATACTTCAGAACCATCACAAATGTGAAATGAAAATGTAAGCAGTGAGCTGAAAAATCAAGCTGGCTTTGCTTTATCAGAGGGACACATAACACACATGTTATGACAAGAGAGCACCAGGTGTGGCGGTTCCCTCTGTAACCCAGCACTTTACAGAGGTGAGACGGGAAAGCTGTCGAGGCCAGCATGGGCTGCACAGTGAGCCCAGGTCAGCCCGAGCTGTGAGGGAAAAATGAGTTCTACCCAAAGAGAGAAGGAATAAAGCCGGAAAAATGATCACACATCTTACAACTATAAAGAGTAAAGTAACGCTTATCAGGAATGGATCTGTGCTAGCAAATTTAAAAACAGGTAAGGCAGACAAGGTGCTAATCAGTTTTTGTTGTTTTGTTTTCTTTTTCTTTTTTTTTTTTTGTTGTTGTTGTTTTGTCAACTCAACACAAACCAGGGTCTTCTATGAAAAAGAAATCTCAGTTTAAAAAATGCTTCCCTCAGATGGGTCTGTAAGCAGCTCTGTAGTTACAGCTCGGAGGACCTTTGCCCACTGTAGTTCTGGTTTCTCCATGAGCAAGCCATGGGGGCAAGCCTGCAACCGTGTTCCTCCACAGCCTCCTGACTTCCCTTCATGATGGACTGTAAGCAGCAGGAAGAAATAAACCCTTCCCTCCCCAAGGGGCTTCTGGTCACAGTCTCAGATTACTACTAACCAAGACAGATGGCATCTGAGACACAGTTTACCAAAACTCAATCTACACCAAACTAAAATAAAAAAGTTAAAAGGCTTAAAAGGACTAATTTTAAAAAGGTTAAGAACTTGTCAAAAAAAAAAAAAAAGCTTCTTTGCTCACTGTTTGAGACAGGTACACACCAGCTATATACACTGTCTTCAAGAAGAAAGAGCAGAAAGTATCTTACTATGAAGAAATAGGAAAACTACAGAAGCTTGGAATATGTGAACCAGGAACTAGAAAAATGGTCACTGTGCCATCAATATGAAAACCTTTCCCTCTAAAACAGAAAAGGAATGTGTTTGGAGGATATCATTGTAAAGCAAAACACTGGGCAGTGGATTTAAACCAAGACAACAATGAACACACATAATAAGATAAACAACCCAGCAAATGTTTTTCAAATAGGTAAAAGACTGAAATAGAAATTCTGACAAAGATCTGCTCACAGACAGAATATGAGCGGAGGTGGTTGGCACCGTCATCCGGAGAGCAATACCAACGCGATGCCAGGGCACACATGGTACGGGAGCTAATGCTGAAACCACTGAATGCAGCACGTGCTTCCAGACATGGAGTCTAACCAGCATCTGTATAACTTTGGTGGGAATGAAAACCAGATGAGCCCCTTAGAAAATACTGTCGTGATGTGTCAGTAGGGTGGGCAGGTAAGGCATGGCATGCTCCACACACAGGAATTTATTTTTATTCCGGAGAATGAAAGGTCGTCATAATACCTTTATCCTTAGTAACTAAAGACTAGAAAAATCAAACATGCAAAAAATAAATAGCACAGCTAAAAATAATCCAAAAGTCTAAAATACAAACAAAACACACCACAGGTAGCCTGCAGATGCATTGAAAGAATTTATATGTAGTTTATAGCAAGTTCTCTTCAGGCTATGCATATAAGATATATATGGAAATATGAATTCCATGCTTCCACTTGGGTCACATCCCCAAGATGTGAACATATCAAAACCAAAAAGCTGTGGGTTCTGTGAACTTCCGATGCTTGGCACAGCACACTGAGCACAGTCTATCTGCATAGCGACAGTGGGGACTGGTCATCAATACATCAAAAGAAGCTTGTGGTGAAAACAGGAACCAGCCTGAGATATTCTGACTGACAAGAGCCTTGTTCCCCTGCCTGCTGAGTGCATGTTTACATAGTTACATCAATAGAATGTAGTTAAGGGCAATAATTCATCTACAGTCACAGAAGCAGGCTTGTGGTTGTGTGGGTCAAGGAAGTGGAACAGAGTGAGAAGATAGAGGGACATTAGTGGGACAAGTATGTTCACTGTGGCTGATGGATTTGCTTATCATTTGGCCAAAACTGGAATGGACTGTACAGTTAAAATACCTGTAGGGTTTTTGTTGTTGTTTACTGCCCTTCAAAGATCTGTGTTCTCCCAAAGCTTCCACAGCACTCTCCCTGCTGTGTCAGTATTTAAGATATTGCAGAGAAATGCTTAAAACAGATTCTATCACATTAATTCCAAAAGACAGTAACTTCAAAACGAAGATTTAACTGCTGCTGTCTGGAGCTCTGATGTCAGTCTAAGGGGCCTGGCCTAGACTCAGGGACAGGGTACTCACTGGAAAGGCAATCGTTGATGTCCTCCTCACAGTCTATACCACTGAATCCAGGAGGACACTCACACATGTAGCTGCCCTGGGTGTTATGGCAGAGGCCATGGTTCATACACGGCTTGGAGATACACTCATCAATGTCAACTGTACATCGCTGGCCTGGAAACAAAGGGCAGTGAACAGACAATCTTTGCAACATGATTCCCACAGAAGGTGAGGCAGGGTGTAAGCTTAGGCAGGTGTGAGTGTCAGGCCAGCATGAACTAGATTGCCTTATTTAAAGTGCAGATGCACCCAGCATCATTACCTTGCCATCCAGGAGCACAGAAGCAAGTGAAGGTCTCATAACTGGGTGAGGCTTTACAAACAGCAGCATTCTCACAGGGGTTTGGAGAACAGGGGGCCAGCAGTGTTTGACAGTTCTTGCCTGGAAAACAGATGACAGTATAAAGAGTCAACCAAGGAAAGGGGAATCCCCGGGACTGTAAACCCAGATGTGTTCAGAATCCTAGTTGCAGCAGCAGCTAAGAAACTCCAGAGAGACATCTGGTCCTTTCAATCTTGGCCCAATACAGCTAACCTGGTGATGTTGGGCAGATCATCTCTCTCTGAATCTTTTTCATAAATAATGGGAAAATTAGGACAGCATGTCTCAAGGAGGATTTCTACTGAGTAAGTGGAAATTCACTGTTTACTGCTGTTACCACTGGGGCTGGCTATATATGTATAGATTTGGACACAAGCATCAATGCAGTAAGAGTGGTTCTTCATCTCCCTGGACTGAGGACTCAGTTCAGTCTGAGAGGTACCTTCACAAGAAAGCCAGGCAATCTCTACTCAGATGGGATGATGACATCTGAATTCCTCCTGCCTCAGTGTACTGAATGGCAACTTAGAGGAAAATTAAAATAAATAAAAATGATTTCACTAAGAGGGAGGTGAAGCTATGATTTAAATCATATTAGTTTTTAGAAGATGAACTACAGACTCAACCTCTCAGCCCTCAGAATTGGAAACAAGTACCTTTATCCACTGAGGCATCGCACAGGCTACTCAGTTGTTTCTAAAGTCGTTACAACAAAATTAATTTTAACCATCATCCTAAAATTTTGCATTCAGAAAGAAAAGCATATTACCATGGATTTTTCTCCACAATATCATGTCAAATGTCGAAAGGAAGAACACCACTGAACCAACTAGGCGCCAGGTTCTAGCCATATATAACAAACACGGAGCTGAGGATGTCTGGAGCCCTTGCCTAGAAGGCATGAAGGCTCAGAGATCAATTCCCAGCACAAAACGAGAAAAAAATCCTCATAAATACCAAAAAAACATTAAAAAAGGAAGCTATTTCGCTGCCACCATGTTTCTGCAAAGCTCATGATGTAGCCGTGAGACCACCAGCCACGGGTCCTGAGTATATCACTGACCTGAGTCCCCGAGACACAGGGCTTGCACTGCCGAGGACAGCACACACTTTCCCCTCTGGCACAACAGCCTGCAGTACCCACCTGTGTAGGGCAAGGCACAGTGGCAAGTGTAGCCACTGATGTCATCAAAGCAGGTTCCTTGGTTCAGACATGGGTTTGAGGCACATTCATTAATATTCACCTGGCAGTTGTAGCCTGCAGGGGGAGAAGGTAGATACATGTACACATTGAAAGTGTCAGCCTCTTATTACCTCAAGAACTGACCAGTTTTCTTAGTGGTTGGTGACAATTTCTTTGGGTCACTGGAGCAGCTCCTCATTCTGGTTCTGAGCCTCTGATATACAGTCAGTCTTGGCAGGTCAGAACCGTAAAGGCTCAATGCTCTCCCAAACATAGGGAATTCTCCATAATGGACCAAGAAGTCATTATGGCAGAAAGTCTGCTGCTATATATAAACATGGGCCCTTTAACATGAAGTTTCTGGTCAGAAAAGAGGAAAACTCCTAAGGAAAGCCTCTGAACATGTCCCTTTTTCCCTGTGCAGTTCTACTGCCAGAGAGCTATGTCCCGAAGTCTTAGAAATAGTTCACTCCTAATTCAAACCAGAAACTTTATTCCCACTAAGAGACAGGGAAAAAACAATGTAACAATAACTTTTCCACTTCAACATGGCCCACACATACCCTTATAAATAGAGATGCCAGAGCACTGTGAGAAAGGGGAGTGGGGGACAGAGGCCTGGGGTCAATGGTGTCTACAGCTTACTGAACAGGTTCTGATTTTATATTCTCACTTTCCATTTGATCTCTGATAAATAAGTTCCAATCAGATTTTACAGACATGAAAGTGTCTTTGAATCTAAAAGTTTCTTGGCAAATGTAACACAATATGCCAGAACATTACTGGCTGAAGTACATGCTTATGGGTTTGTTTGGTGCTGCCTGGGTACTCTTTCTTCTGGAATACTTGACATCTGTGCTGGCTAGTTTTGTGCCAACTTGACACAAGATAAAGTTATCTGAGAGATGGGAACCTTGATTAAGAAAATTTCTCCACAATACTAGATTGTAGGCAAGTGTGTAGGGTATTTTCTTAATTAGTGATTGATGGGGGAGTGTCTAGCCCATGGTGGGTAGTGCCATCCCTGGACCGATGGTCCTGCGTGCTATAAGAAAGCAAGCTTAGCAAGCCAGGAAGTGGCACCCCTCCTTGGCCTCTGAATTAGCTCCTGTATTCCTGTTTCAGCCCTGTATGGGCTCCTGCACTCACTTCCTTCAGTGATGAACATGACATGGGAGTGTAAGCCAAATAAACTCTATCTCATCTTGATTTGGTCATGGTGTTTGTCCCAGTGACAGTGACCCTAACTGGAACAACATCAGAAATGTTTGGGATTCTTCGGAGGTCAGATAGAGTGAAGATTCTTACAAATAAATAATGAGCTACTTAGGGGATGTCATTATATTTCCAATACACCTTTTACATATAAACCTGAAGGTAGTTTAATACTGTATGTTAGAGTAATATTGTACATAATATAAGGCTTCACGAACTTTCATTTCATATTGGTGTTCAAAAGGTTCCTGATTTTGCAACACTTCACATTTGGAGTGAGGGATAATCAACCTGTAATCAAATTGAGTAATTCTAAACTACACTGAAATGTCAAATAGCCCAACACAGGAAAAACTGATATAAAAATATTTCTGAGATACATTCCTCTGGTATGTATTTTTCCTGAAGACCACAGGAAACTAAGTATCCAGAATAGTTCATGTGTAATATTTGCTGGGAAGGTTCTGAACTCACCACAGAATCCAACAGCAGTAAGTTCAATATTTTCATTCCATTTCCAAGAAGTTATTTGACTTATTATAGAATCAAGCCTCGGCCAAGAAGCTCAAAATGGGACACTCCAACTTAGGTTGTCAGGCAGCACATACCTTTACCCACAGAGCCATCTTGCTGGCCCCTAGGTGGAGCTTTAACTGTTGAGTTAAGTGTTATTGTCTCAACCAACAGTTTACCTCTGGAAGACTGGAGGCAGAATGATATCTATCTACTCATGCTTTTATTCCCAGTGTCTCAGAAATCCTGTCATCGTGATTACTATAGGAGTAAACAGTAGCAACAAAAAGAGGCAGAAACAAAGATGTGGAAACCGAGGGGCATGCAACAAGGTAAGAATAAAACAGCGGTGTGAGGAGCGGGGCCTTCTCTTCACCTTTGAAACCCTTCTTGCACATACACCTGTAGCCGTTCACCAGGTTGTTACACGTCCCTCCATTCTGGCACGGGTTAGAAAGACACTCATCTTTGTCCATTTCACAGTTGACGCCAACCCAGCCTGCGTCACAGACACACTTGTATCTGCAAGAGGATGAGAGTGTTTACTGTGGGGTACAAAGGTACAACTGAGTCATAGGAGACACATAAGAGATGGCCAGAAAACAGATTAGTCACGTCCTCTTCATCTGTCTGATGATACTGGCCCAGGGTCTTCACTCTGCGGCCCAGGCTGGCCTGGAACTCACTATGTAACCAAGGTTCCCCTCAAACTCATAGTAATCCCCCTGCTTCAGCCTCCCTAGCACAAAGATTATAGGAGTTACCTCATTTCCACTTTCCTATGGATCTACACTCATTCACCTTTCACATGGAGAGAGTCACGAATCTACCTAGTATGTTCAGTGGAAAGACAAACCTGGTGCTTCCCTGATTCACTAAGATGCTGGTGGATTGCAAACAGAAGCAATGGTTTGTCAAATACACTGGGCCAATCTGGAGGACACACTAACATGAACAAAGTGAAGAATGTGTGAACTAGACATCAAAAAGTAAGATAGTAGCAGAGCCATCCAAGCTTGCTGAGGGCTGACTGAAGTCTTACTGGCCAGCCATGCTTCGTTCTGATCAAAACCCTGCCTCAAAAGCATGGTATTGAGCAAGAAAAGACAAAAGACCTGAAGATACCTGGAATGCATGTAATATCTGATGTGAACATCATCAGCACTTAAATGTAGTATTAGATCAGCTGGAGAAGGGCAGCCGGAAGGGGGCAGCTGAGGAGGGTGTTTTAAAGGTTATCATAGTGTAGATCAGAAATCCAAGTTAAGCCATTAAAAAACAAACAAAAAAAAAAACCCCTCTTATCTCTAATAGAGTCTCCTTTTTTTTTTTAGCATTGAAGGTCTAAGAAGTGGAGGTAGCCATAAAGTTTTATAACAAGCATGTTTTATGACAGGAGTTTATGGCATCTCATGACATCTAAGTCTGTCTTGTCCTAAAACCATCAACATGCCACACAACTCTGAGGGCATGAAAGCTGTAAATGCATTATCACAGCTATGTCTAAAGCCAGCCAGGTCACTTCCATCTGAGAGTCCACACCTGCAGTGATAGGCTATGGTGGGGTATTGGGGGTGGGGGGCGTGTCAATCTAGAACATTCCTCAAATCTCAATCCTGTAATATAAAACACAACTGCTAGATTAACAAACTACCTGGACCTTCCCGCAGGGTCCTCATTGATACTACATAAAGGAAACAGTCTTCCTTATTTCCCAAGGAAGTTCTCAGTCTGAGAAGACAGGGGGCTTCTCTAGGCAAAGCAGTGAAAGACCATCAAACCTTCGGTAGGTAAGTGTCAGGTCAAGGCCCCAGTTTGCAGCTATTGTGCTACTGCTTCCTCCAGCTGGCTTTAAAAGGCTTCATTACTAGAACATGGGAGCTACTCACCCACTGAGGCCTCCAGTGCAGTTTCCATGGATGCAGGGGCTGCTCAAACACTCATTCACCTGTAAGTAGCAGCTGGGATGATGGGGGCCCTCAGGGCATATGCAACGGAAGCCATTCACATCATTGATGCATGTTGCACCCTTTCGACAGGGATTGGAGGCACACTCATCAATGTCAATGTTGCATCTCTGCCCTGTGGGGGAGGGAGCAGTGTTACTCAAATTGAAACTCTCAAGAAACGGGGTTAGAATAATGAGACACATATGCAGACTCTTCACTGAGTCAGGCTATAGCTGTAGGCACTACTGTTAAAGCTGAAGGGATAACACTGAAAAGCACTTCATGCCATGCAAGGAAGGCACCAGGAGTACTTGCAATTAATAGGGAAGCAAAGTTATTAACATCACCAGAACGGCACTGCCACACTCTCAGCTAGACCGCGCTACCTTAGAAATTCACAAATTCACAAGCACTGAGGAGAACAGCAAACAACATCAAAGACAGTCATGCTTCCCGGAGCTGCTGTGCGCGTGTGCGTACTCCGCCTGACAGGCCTTCTGTCAGGTTTACTCAGTCAACTTTTCACACTTCTATTTATGGTAAATCACAATTAACTGGGATATGAACAGACTGCTTGGTTTAATGTTAAAGTGATGAAAAAGAATAGCTATTTTGGTTTCATCCTCACAGTAAGGTTAACCCATTTTCTTCCTCTGTAAATAGTCTGTAAGCATTTATTGCTCTCTGATACTTGAGAAAACACATCAGTGACTCTCAGTCTAAACTAATGGTTTCCCAACTTCAATATACAAAAATCTTGTTAAAATATGGTTTCTAGGCCTAGAGAAATGGCTCAGTGGTTAAGAACGCTTGCCCCAAGGACCAGAGTTCATGGCACCCTTGTTATAAGGCTCTCAAGTACCTGTTATTTCAGCTTCCATAAGCACCCACACGCACAAAAATAATACATAAAAAGGATGAAGCATTTCCAGGCTCCTCTGCCACAGACTGTAGTGGCTTGGACCTAACTACCACACTTCACATGATTTATGTGGTTCGAACACTAGAGCCTCTAAAAATATAGGTGCTGGCAGTACCTAATATCCAGGTACACACACTGAACTTAGGAGACCTATCTGCTACAGCTTTATCACCACTGCCTTGGCCACGAAAACGCTATGGACTAAGCATGCAATGTTTTGTTACACTTCCAATAGTTAAGATTTAACATTTTAAAATGCTATGAAATTCAATTTTCCCCTAAAAGGTTGTGAGTGAAATCTAGCAACCCTTATGAAGAAATTTATCAACTTCAAAGAACACAATGTTCTAAATCAGGTTTGGAATTGTTGTTTTTTAATCCATTTTTAAAAAGTAACATTTATTTAGTTCAGGAGGTTCTAATAAAAGAGGCAGATCCTTTAAAGTAAGGCATCGGCAGGCTTCTGGCCTCCCATGTGCTCTGAAGCATTACTGGTGGCTCCCGTGGAAAAGACTCACAGTCTAGCAGAGTTGCCATTTCCCAGCATGTCTTGCCTCAGTCTCCCAAGTGTTCAGATGAACCAACCACCTCATATTTTTTTTAAATTACTTTATGCGTGTGTGGAGGGCAGTGGCTGGGGATAAAACTTGGGCTTTGCTAGCACTATACCAGTGAGCTATATCCCCAGCCTCCCGTTTGCCTTTAAACCATTTCCAAATAAAGTTTGACGTCATTTTGATGTGTGTTAGCACAAGTTCCCACTTATGCACTCTTCTGAAATGCCGTGGTCTCACGGCCGGTGCTGCCTATGCACTGTGGGCTCAGTGACCGATACGAGAACTTACTTTATGTTTCTTCCTGTTGACACTAAGTTACTTGGTGTTTCATGAGTGACAGCGTGCTGCACCACCGACTTGGGTCTGGGTTAAATAGGAGATATGCTCTACTCATCTGCCAATGTGTGCTGAGAATTTCTTCTGTCCTGCATACTGCTGAAGGGTGAGGATGAGGTCCCTGCCTGCTGGGCAGGGTGCTCTCTCTGTAGCTCACTGCCCTACCAAACTGAGGGCAGAACATCCCCTTTTATAGATGGTTAGGAGAATTTAGGAAGACTGTAGATTGGGGGAGGTTGGAGTTTTTGTTTGTTTTCTGGAGGATAGTTTGGGGTCCCCCCCCCCGTGTGTGTGTGTGTGTGTGTGTGTGTGTGTATGTCTGCTTGGGATTGAACCCAGGGCCTCATGCATGTTGGGCAAGTACTCTGCCACTAGACTGTATCTTTAGCCCTGTTTTTTGCTTTGCTTAGTTGTTTGTTTTGTTTTTACTTTTCATTCTGGAACAAGATCTTACTAAGTTGCCCGGTTGCCTTGAATTCAGTCTGTGGTCCAGGCAGGCTATGGACTTGTGACCACCTGGATGAGCTTTCAGAACAGCTGGATTATGGGCATCTGCCACCAGGCCTCTAATGCAAACACCATGAGGGGCTTTGGAAAATAAGAAGGAGTTTGTAGGGTCACATGATGCCTGACTTCTCCCGTCTAAGCAGAGTATCAAGGACCTCCTGGGAGAACAGGGAACAGCCTTAAAAAGAGACAAATGTCTCCCTTAGATCTTCCCAAGCTCTTATGAAAACAGCAGGGGAAATTATTAAAATAAAATAGAAGGAAAAAACCCAAATACCTCACAGTTATTGCTTATGAATCTTGGACATTTTCAGCAACAGATTTACAAAACAACCTCTTGGATGAGAAAAGAATTTTCAAGAGGGTACCGCCCAGCAACCAAAACATTGCAGCTCTTCGTTATGGAGGTCCAGACTACACCTTATGTTTATTCTAGAATATTTTTAGCCTGTGTGTTCCCTCTTTGACCCTGTTGAGTTGCTGAATGTTAAAAAAGAGAGAGAATATGATTCACTGACATTTAATAAGCTAACTTCGATGAGAAAGCTTACATAAATCCCAAAGGAAGCCACAAGGAGCTGCTCTTTGGCTGTGCAATGGGAAAGAGCCTGGACTCTGGGGTCAGATGCCTGGGGCACAACCCTGGCTGCAGGCATTGGAAACACCACTCTGGCTCTCCACTCTCTAGCCTCTCCTCAATACCAGAGGAACAGAAGCAGTTGTAGTGACCTGCGAGAGAGTCAAACAACTTGGTCCCTACCTCAGAGGAAGTCCTTCGAACAAACTGAACATTCTCTTTCTGTTACAATTTAACTGCACTGAATTCTGACAGGCCTGTGTCTTTTACTCAGCTCCCACTTGATCTGGGGAAACAGCTTTCAGGATGCCTGGGTTCATGGGGCTATCTCAGTGGGTGGGAGGCTACTCAGGGACTAGGAAGAACTGAGGTCCACTGGAGCCACAAGTGTTCCTGTTGAGTGTTGTGGTCACACCACTGGCATAGAGAAACTAAGTCGCCAGCTACTGAATCACAGGCTTTCTCTTCGCTCTGCACAAAGTTCTGAAGTGGGCTGCTCACCTGGGGAGACGACCATATGGCAATTGCTGAAGGATAATATCATATATGTCTCCTTGTGTGTGGTACGACTTCAAGAGGTTGACGGGACTTTTTAACCACACTTAGGTGTCAGTGAGGGCCCAGGCTTCCCCTGGAGCCTCAACAACGAATTGACCAGAAAAGTAAATGACAAAGTTAATAACAACAAGGAAAGAGAAGAGAGAAGTGTGTAGACTGTATTTTTCTTTTCATGGGTAAAAAGATCTTGCTTTCTCTAGCCAAATTTGGGTGGTCTTCTCAAACTGTGTCCTCCCCAAACAGGCTCCCGGAAGAGGCAAAACCCCAGGATAAGCAGTCAGTGTTTTCATGCACGTTTACCTTGGATGCAGCTTTATAGAAGGCACTGGCCACTGCCTGGAGGGAGACAAAGGTGGCTATGGAGGCGTTAGCTCATGCACAGTGATGGAAAGTTACAGTCTGCTAGGAATTTCCAAGTAGCAAGAAACATGTGGCCTGAAAATGCTAAAGGAAATTCTGTGTTTGCATTTAGGAAAGGTGTGGAAACATCAGTACAGGTACAGATACAGATCGAAACCCTTTTGGAGACACAGAAACAGAAGACAGGTGAAAAGGTGATTTTTTTTCACTTAGGGGCCCCTTTCTCAACTCGATGTGGCTAAAGGAAGCCCCCTCCAAATGCATGGAGTGTTACCTGTGAATCCTGGGGAGCAGACACAACTGTAACGGTTGATCCCATCCACACAGGTGCCGTGCATACAGGGGTTGCTGGCACAGTCATCAAAATTAATTTCACAATTAAGCCCTGGAAAAGAGACCCAGAGAAATGATTCTGTATCACCACAGGATTGCCAGCACTTCCATCCGCGCTGTATGCGGTCAGGAGTCTGAAGAGAGTCAGGCAACTCTAATGGAACAAAGCAATGCTTCACAAGTACAGGCCACAGAATCCAGGACTCAGGAGCCAAGAGGACTGACTACTCATACTGAACCATGATTTGTTCCTTTTAGTCTGCTGCCATGGTAACAGCACAAAGGCATTGTAGGTAAAACTGTCAGCATCCTAGCCAGGATCCAGGCAGCAGGGCCCAACTCATATCTACACAGCCATAGCCAAATATGTGTGCTTGGTTCACCCAAGAATAGCTTTGGTGAAGAGGTTAAAATTTGTCCCTTTGTAACTTGTTAACTCTCAGTGCTCAGACTGAGAAAGCATCATAACCAGGAGGGCAGCCACAGCTTGAACTGTGAGCTGAGACAGCAGCATTCTCAGAATCCCCTCTTAACTTCAACCAACCCTGAAACATAAATCAAGGCTAATTATTCTTAAATATTAAGTGAAGGAAACAAACCTATCATATGTAGTAAAAGAGCTGATAGTATTTTGCACCTAAATTAAAATTTGAGCTTTGAAATCAAATTTTAGAATTTGTATCTGTCATTTTAAGCTTGATGGTTACTGTGAGTATTGAGATATAACTCTGGACACATCTTGTGATGCTTGGCTCCTGGTCTGCTCCTCAGATGAGTGACAATTTGGCTACATTTACATGAGTTTGGTAGATATGAATAATTAAACAGTAGGGATACATCAATCAGTACTGTTGCCATGGATATGTAGTGGTAATAGAAGGCAATATTCATATTACATTAGTTAACATGCATCTAAGAAAGTTTTGTAGGTATTACAGAATACCTTGTGGTATAAAAAGTCTAAAAATAAAAACTCATAGTAAGAATAAAAGCAGGTGAAACTTCTAGACTAGATTTCACCATGTTGATTGACTTAAAAAACTGTATGATCTGTAGGTGGATCAGACATTTATCAATAATTACCACCTATGTACTAGTTCCAGAGTGCCATGCAGCCTTTCTGTGTTGATGAGGCTGACCTCACTAACCACCAATGGGACACTAGCTCCATATTCCTGTACACAAGGAGATCCTTCTAGCCTTCAGCCCTCAGTCTATAAAGACAGCCCCATGAGGCCACAGCATGCAGCTGTGAGTCTCCTGAGCTGAAGATGACAGCTGATCAAGCCAAGCTACAAGCATCCATACGGACACACCTACCCTTTGAGACCAAGTCTGCAGCTGCCATGCTTGGGCAGTCCTCTCTTGAGGCCTGGGATTCTATTCTTTCTTGCTGTTGCTGACTGTCTGCTTGGCTGTTCCTTCTAAATGATTCTTTATGCTCCATCAAGCCATTTGGGTCACTTTAAACCCAAAGGAACCCATCACTTCAACCATTTGTCATCTTAAGAGCACAGGTGAGAAAGGTCTGAACAGGGACTCTGAGCCTGTCCCGGCTTTAGCATGCGGACAGTGAAAAACCACAGGAATAGCTAGCAAATAGTGACGATCGCTCCCAAACATCAAACCATCAACAGAGACTGCATGACACCTGGATCAGAAATTCCTACTCAACCAGTCTACCAACAATGTCTCCTAAATGGGCTTGCCAGCCAGGTCCCTGCACATGCCAGCTCCTTTCCACTAACTACCGACCAGCAACTCTGTATGCAGCCCACGACTCTCTGCTCTATTTCTTTGAACAGCTGGAGCAATGGGTCTGGCCTTCCTCTGTTTGCTGCCTACTGCAGACCATGAATACCAACTTCCTGCCTCAGTCCCCTGAAAAAAACTCTACCTGATATACTCTGGCACAAGGATACAGTCCCAGAGGAGAAGAAGTTCTTTCCAGCGCACCACTGGCCGGGTCTGCAGTAATGCCTGTTACAATGGGGAAGGCGGCGAGCCCAGAACAGCCCCTCCATTCTACAGGCTCCATTCAGCAGCTTGTAAATTGCTCACATTTCTTTCGTACTGCAATTTCTCATGTCTGGGGACCAGCCCGGAAGCAAATTGCTTTTGGAAGGTTTCACAAAGCTCTATTCAGCTCTGTGAGGGAGTTATCTAAATGTGGGGAGGGGGCCTACATTCTCAGCTGTGAAGGCATGGGATGTTTTTCGTATGCTTGAGCAATTCAAAAAGGACTTTGTTTTCAAACTTGGCATGTGTGAGGCCCTGGATGTAGACCAGGGCCTTTGACAAGTTTGAAGAAATGGATTTGAAGGAACACAATAAAATGAGGGCAGCTACCCACTCTCCCGCCTCTGCCCCTCCATAGGCCAACTTCCTTAAGTTCAGGATGAGTCCCCAACAAATCACCCTGTGTATCAGCAGGTTCGCTGTTCAAAAACGCTCACACTGGTTAATCTTCCACTAAGGCATTTTCCTTTGATCTTGAACACAGTATTTCTCTGTCTACCAGCTACAGCTGTGTCCATGGTCATTCCTCTAACAGGTAAAATGGAATCCAGGGAAACTTGTCAAACACTGAAGTCTGACAAAACGACCCCAGAACTGATGGGAGAGAGCTGACCCTCATCTAGCTAGCAGAACCTTTCCTGGTTTAGGTAGCTGCCCAAGAGCCCTGGAAATAGAACTGGCACCTTGGCATTCTACTTGGCAGCTACCAAGGTGTGTGGCAAAGTATTTCCTTCCCTTAACTTTGTCTGAAATGCCCAAGGCCCCACCAGACACAGGGCTGGAAGAAGGCTATCTCATTAGACTGATGATGCCAGAGAAAAGCCCTAGAGTGGGAAGAAGAGAGAGGGGCCTGTCCTACCTGATGTACCCAGTAGGCAGTTGCACTGGTAACCATTCACCAGGTCAATGCAGCGTCCATCATTCAAGCAAGGGCTGCTGTAACACTCATCAATCTGATCACTGCAGATGGCCCCCATGTACCCAGGGTTGCAGATGCAGGTGTAGGAATCAATCCCATCCTGGCACTGGCCATGGTGGCAAGGATCCGGGTCACAGTTGTTGATGTTCTCCTCACACAACACACCAGTGAAACCTGCAGAAGGAATTTTACTGAGGAGTCTGCAAAACCAGAAATGTGCTTTGTCTACACCCAAAGGCAATTTGTCCATGTGCCCTGCACGTCCCACATCTGGGATGATTTCCACAGCTGGCGATGGGCAGCGGGAACTGCCTGTTTGATTTAGAATTCAAGCTTGGGGGACCTGCTCTCAGTTTGCAGAACTAAAATGCCCCTGTGCCTGAGCCCTGGGTCACCACTGCTGTCCTCCCAGCCTCACTGGCCCCGGGTTTCCATGGAAAGTGTCCACATGTCCTTGTTCTGGGCTTGTGTCTGAGCATCGTTCCCCTCGACACACAGGTGCTGACTACGCTTTCCTGTATTCTGTCTTCCAATTCTGACTCTGGAAGACAGAGATGGAGTCTCACAGCCGCTTCCCAAGAGTGCTGACCACTAGTTTCTAAATAAATACTCACCAAATAAAACAAATGGCCCACTCGTGACCATTTCAGAGACAATGAGATAAAAGTTCCCAGAACCAGGTCCTGCTTCTCCCTAAAAAGCTCCAGGACATCGCATCTCTCTTATTTTTTAATTTATTATTATTAATTGGGTGCTGTGGGTGTGCACATGCCACATTTATGTGAAGGTAAGGAGACAGCTGTTGGGGGTCACTTCCCTCCCTGCTCCATGGGGTCGAGGAGTCAAATTTCCATTCCCAGGCTTGTGGGACGTGTGCCACATCCACTTGGCCATCTCACCAGCTTTCTTGTACCTTTTAAATATGAGATCTAGGGCTTAACCTCACTTCCACAGAAGCCGGCTGTGGTTTCTAAGAAGAAAATGCTGCTCAAAGGAGGGTCCTCACCTATAACAGAACCATCCGCACAACTGTGGGGCTAAGTTTGCTTTTCTGAGATCTGAGAGAAATCCCATGCACAATGCCTACACACTGAGAACCTGTTTTCTAACTCATGCTGTGACTCATGACTTTGTTTATTGAATGTTTGCCTGCCTGGATGGATGCATGTGCACCATGTGTGTGTCTGACGCTCACAGAGGCCAGAAGAAGCGACAGATGACCTGAAACTGCAGTTACAGGTGGTTGTGAGCTACTATGTGGGTGCTGCGAACCAGATCCCTGTCCTCTGCAGGAACAGCAAGTGCTCCCAACCACTGAACCATCCCTCTAGCCCCTAGTCATGATTTCCCTCTCAAGTAATAAAAAAACTAAAAAGTTTCCTTTTCTAATAATGTCTAGATTGTCTCCACATTAATGTACACATTTGTACAGCAAGTGTCATGTGGCCATTTGGCTTAATTCCCACTCCCAAGTGAGAAATATGGCCTAAGACCCAGAAATGTACATTTGCTTGGCCAAATCTTCTTGGAATATAGAATCAAGTCATGAGTTTGAACCTTCCCAGATATAGCTGTCACAGTCATCTCTCAGGGACACCTGTATCCTGGACCCAAAGGCCTCTGCACTGCATAAGGACCCTTGCTCAGGAGACGAAAGCCTTGGTGAGGGCAGCTGTCTTCTGGAATTCTCCTCTTCCTAAGCAATTAGTGAAGCCAGCTAGAAGCTTTCTACTGCCCAAATCCTTCCCATAAACACACAGGCACCAACTGGATATGTGGGCAGAACCACTGTGATGATCAAAATGAGAGAGGTGCTGGGGTGGAGGGTGGTACGGTACTGTAAGAGCAAACGCTCTCCCTGGCATGAGCAACGCCCTGGCTGTAAAGGCAAAGGATCTTTATGCTCCAACAATGACAACAGCCACCCTGCTGGCTTACCTGTGGCACACTGACATTCGTAGCCATTTGGATGATCAATGCACTTAGCCCCATTCAGACACGGGGTACTAGAGCAATCATCGATGTCAATCTGGCACACGGGGCCGGTGAAACCTTGAAGAGGCACAGAAGTAACACACATCAAAGACTCATCCATCTTTCTTTACTGAAAGAGTTGGTTAAATCACTGGCAGAGCATATGCCAAAGGGTCACCAAGCAGATGCCACTCCCCAGCAGGTGACTGGAACACCTGGGCAAAGTTTGGAGACCAGAGGCCCTGAGGTTTCCACTGTTGCTTCTTCAGAGCACAGAGATCATCTCCAAAAGCAAGAGGAACTGAGACACTAGGCAAGAATGGACTCTCTAGCTAGGAACAGCATCCCCAGACTAACGGATCTTAGTTCTGAAGTGGAAAAGCTTTCCACTGTCCACAGCAGCTAGCTGGCATGCCTTCAACATCAGCAGAGGAAGAGGACCTCAGAAAAAAACCTGATGCATATTGCCTGCCTAGACTAAAGGGGATAAAATGTCATGGGATTTAGGAATATGACTCACGAGGAAAAAATAAAATCCTGTGCTTCTGTGAGGTGTGAGCACTCTGAAAATATAGACACAGACAGGGAGGTCAGGGGCCATTCAAGAACAGACTTGGACTTCAGGCCACAAAAGACTTGGAAGACATACTGGCTAGAACAGTTCCCCACCTCAGCATACACAAAGTCTCTCCCCAAGGACTCACTTTAATGGTTTCCTCATGCACAGCCCACACACATTCCCTCTCCCCCTTCCTGTGGTCAGCTGGCTTGGTGCTCTGGAAGAACACAGGGGCAGGTGGCAGGAGGCACTTACCAGGGGGACACAGACACTGGAAGCGGTTGACTTTGTCCACACACTGCCCGTTGTTTACACATGGGTTGCTCTGACATTCATTCACCTCCAGTTCACAATGCACACCTTTGAAACCTGCACAAATGGACCACACATGTGGTTCAGACAGAAATAAAGGGGCACACCAGCCAAGAAAACACAACTGTGCGGAGACAGCTACAACCCCAGGAACACAAGCACTTCCTCAAAGACAAAAGGACTTTGCTATGATGCGCAAAAAAAAAGGGCCTTGCAGTCAGCAAAGTGTAGCCATTGTAAGACATCTCTGCCAATGTAAAGGGGCAAGGAGATTTCGGTATGAATGTGGAATTTCTCTCACAGGCTCATGTATTTGGACACCTGGTCCCCAGCTGGCGCTGTTTAAGGAGGCCATGCAACCGTGGACATGAGGCCTGGCTGGTAGACAGCAATGAGACTTGAGGACACCAGCTGAGCTTTGCCTCTGCTCCTGACATCTATCTCTGCTTCCCAATCCACTCAGACGTGAGGAGTTATCACCACACGCACTGCCACAGAGGAATGGCTGCTGTGAGTCTTTAATTGGCTCTGTCAGTGACAGGGCCCCAGTGACAGGAAAAGTGGCCAATGCCAGGGTGACCCCCAGGACACCAGTGAGACAGCATGCAAACAAAGACTCCCCACATTCTGTGACCTATTTCTAGTTTCTGGAACCCCCTTCACACTCTTCCTAAAGACCAGCTGAACTGGTGCTCTTGGGGTGTAGATTGGAATTAGGAGGACCTCCTTCCCAAGGCCAGTGTGCTGCCATTCCTTATTAGACAGAACAGTCTGCCTATGACAGACACCATTTCATCTTTGTCCTCGGAGTCAAGAATGCACCCTGCAGGAGAACACTGGGACACAACTCAGCTAGTGTCCCGTTCTGGGTAAATGACAAGTGCCTGCAGGACGGTGGCTAAAGGCTAAGTCTATGAGTGAAATGCGATGGTGTATATAGTTTATCAGAGGATCAGGAAACTTGCTGTTAGAGGATTCTAGTGGGAAAGTGCTTTTGAGGTTTTCCAGTGTGTGAAGCTGGAGTTTGGCATGGTGGTCTTGCCTAATTTGGTCTCTTTTGCTCTAACTACCCCAGCAGTCTCTTACTCTGCAATTAAAAGGCTTGCTGGCAGTCCTGACGCTGCTCCTCAGCAAAGGGAATCACATGATGTGCAGTGCACAGAATCACTGAGCATGGATCTATCAGCACTGCTGGCCCTACTTACCTGGCATGCACAGACAGGTGAAGCCACCAATCTTATCCAGGCAGGTGGCATCATTCTGGCAGGGGTCTGAATGGCACTCATTGATGTCCATCTCACAGCGGGGCCCTGTGTAGCCTTTCAGACACTCACAGTGGAAGGCTCCATCTGTATTCACACACTTTCCTGCGTGCTCACAAGGGTTACTGTTGGCTGTAATACACAAGAACCAGTTACCAGGACCAAGCACTTGCCAGAGTTTCCACAAAGTAGATACTAGAGGAGAGTCTGAAAGGTACACTTTAAGCAAGGTCACTCTATTCTCAGGTTTATTCATTAATTTATAAAAAGAAGTTACTAGAGTGAACTCTGATCTTGTGATGATCTTTTTTTTTAATTTATAAAATCAAGTCTTTTTTATCCATGTATCCCCTTGCTCCCCTCCTTTCCTCTTCCCAACCCCTCCTGGTCAGCCTTCAGCCTCCCTCCTCCTCATCCTCTCCCCCAAAAGGGCAAGAAGTCCCAAGAAGGATCAGCTCAGCATCCAATCCAGGAAGGTCCAATTTCCTCATCCTAATATCAAGACTGGATTAGGTGTTCCTCTAAAGGGAATGGGCTCTGAAGTGCCAGTCCATGCACGGAAACACAGTCTGATCCTTCCCTTTGAGGCTCCACATACTGCTCATGCCAGTGGACAGTTGCCTATACTTGGGGGGCCTAGTTCCTTTTCCTGATGGTTCCCCAGTGGCTGTTCTTGATTCAGAGAGCTCCCTAGAGCTCCAGCCAGCCATCACTGTGAAAAATTTCCTCCTAATCCCTATCCCCTTGTTCATATAGATTCTCCTCCTCTACCATCAGCTGGATCAGGGACTCCAGTGCTCAGCCATGTGTCTCTGCCTCTACCTCTATTCATTGTTGGATGTAAGTTCTGTGATGGCATTTAAGGTGACTAGTCATTTGATTATAGGGAAAGTCAAGTCTACGCACCACCTTCACTATTGGTTGGAGACCTAGCCAGGGACATCCTGTGAGTTCTTGGAGGTGTCCTTAGCACCCAGTCTGTTTCCAACCCCACATTGGCTTCATCTGTTAAGATCTCCATCTCTTTTTATTCTTCTTTGTTGCTCCTCTCACTCAACCATCTCCTTCTCTCATGATTTGTTCCCACACCTTCTTGGTTGCAACCCCTTATACTCCCAATTAGCTAGGAAGATCTTCTCTATTTTCTCTTCCTGGGGGAATCCCTGCATGTCTCTCTTAAGTTGTTTCAGATCCCAAGCTGTTCAGGAGTTATGATTTGCAGCTTGGCTGTTCTTTGCTTTTTGTCTAAAGTCCGCTAATGAGTGAGTACATCCCCTGCTTATCTTTCTGGGCTTGTGATACCTCGCTCAGGAGGATATTCTCCAAATCCATCCATTTGTCTACAAATTTTAGGATGTCACTTTTTTTCTTACTGCTGAGTAGTATTCCATTGTGTAGATGTACCACAGTTTGTTAATCCATTCTTCAGTTGAGGGGCATCTAGGCTGTTTCCAGGTTCTTGCTATTACAAATAATGCTGCTATGAACATAGTTGAAAAAAACCTCTTATTGAGGTGGGGCTTTTTATTTGTTTGTCTGTTTATTTATATTAGTTATGTTTGTGTATGTGTGTGTACGAGGCCACAAGATGAGGTCACATCCCCCAATGCTGGTGTTGTCAGCAATTGTGGGCCTCCTGACGTGGGTGCTAGAAACTGAACATGGATTCTCGGCAAGCATAGCACATGATTAACAGTGGAGCCATCATTCTAGCCCGGGAGCCTCTATTAAGAGTCAAGTCTAGAAATTTAATTTCCAGAAGGGGATTTATGGTCATACAGGAAAGGTTGGTTGTAAACTATGTGTGTAGAACATGAAAAATCCAGGTTAAAGTGTGACAGCACCTGAAGTACAATGCACTCCCACTGAGACACGCCCTAAGCTGACACAATCTCCAAGTCAAAAAAAGGTGCGAGGCACTCACCCATGGCACACTCATCTACATCTTCTGTGCAGTCGGCTCCCTTGTATCCCTGTGGGCAGGTGCAAATATACTGCCCATTCAGGGGGTTGGTGTCACACAGCGCCCCCTTGTGGCAAGGGTTGCTAATGCAGGCATCATCCAGATGACAAAGGAGACCTGTCTCAGGACAGAGCATAGAGAAGAGAAACACACACACAAATCTCTCTTAGAAAAAAGCTTTTTCTTCATCAAAAGCAGAAGAATCAAATTCTTAATATCACAATCTGGAGGCAATGTTCCTTTCATGTGCCCCTACATTAGGGACATGCCCCAGCCCTCAGCTGCTCCAGACACCTTGAGCTGGGACTGGAGCTCTCTGTTGGAGCACCCCTCTAAGGGCAGGGTGTGTATAGGCCAAAACATTAGAAGGAGAACACAGGAAAATAAAGATACCCGTGAAGAGTACCAGAATTAGCAAACAAAAATAGCACATGTTCAGTTAAATCTGAATTTCTGATAAACATTTTAAAAGGTTCATATAAGTATGTGTCAAATTTCCATGCTTCCTGTGTTTTAGCTGGCATTCTCCTCCTCCAGTGCCATGTGACCTAATGACCAGGGACTCACTGGCATCTTCCTAGCTTCAGAACTGAACCCCACTTGTCTATTCTGCCTGTTCTCCTTCACCCAGTTAATTACATCAGCATTTCTAGATCAGATGTGTGTGTGTGTGTGTGTGTGTGTGTGTGTGTGTGTAAAATCTGCCAAGAGCCCAGATGTGTGTGTGTGTGGGGGGTAATCTGCCAAGAGCCCAGATGTGTGTGTGTGTGTGTGTGTGGGTAATCTGCCAAGAGCCCAGATGTGTGTGTGTCTGTGTGTGTGTAATCTGCCAAGAGCCCAGATGTGTGTGTGTGTGGGGGAGTAATCTGCCAAGAACCCAGATGTGTGTGTGTGTGGGGGCAATCCGCTAAGAGCCCAGATGTGTGTGTGTGCGGGGTAATCTGCCAAGAGCCCAGATGTGTGTGTGTGTGTGTGTGTG